>QJOA01000046.1:0-200126 GCA_004155915.1 Monosporascus sp. CRB-9-2
GCGGACGAGAAACCCCCCCCCCCCCCCCCTATCCGAGTAACGGATCCAAGCACATCCGTAGCACATAGACTAAATTGGACGGCACGAGACGTCCTATCCAACCCCGGTGTAACTACCGTGCTGGAGGCTTGCATATACATACTATCGGCATCCTACGTCGGAGTGGCCAGGGCTTCACACTCGCAATTTGCTCAAGCGCAGAATCAGGCCGCAAAGCTCATTCAGTCAGGGAGGTGCGGCCATATAGGATCTGCTCTGCCGCCTAGTTTAGAGGCCTACTCGCCGACGACGGTATGATGGTTACTCGCCAACGACGGTATGATGGTTACTCGCCGACGACGGTATGATGGTTACTCATTGCGCATTTACTCGCTATATAACATTCAGTCATTGCCCAGCCAACCCGCCCTATATCGTCGCAACAGTGGTTGCCATTAGCTGTGCTGAACTAGCACGACGACCTCTCAGCTTGCTCAGATAAACCACCATAAACACCGAGGCCGAAACCAAGGCTTCATTCCACGGTTACATGATATGCGACAGGTACCCTTGGAGTCCTTGGAAATATTTGGAGAAGACCCTATGCAGGGGATCAAGTAGCCCTTGCCGTTTTCAACGCCGTAAAATATAAAGAGCACTTGCAAACCCAAACACATAAGGGCAGAAACAATGGACAGGATGAGTTAGATCCCCTCTAGGGGGAGGATAGGGGAAGAATTTATAGTGAAGATAAACGCATTTGCTGTCCGCGCAAACTCCGTCTATCCGTGCCCCAAAAAAGCGCCGATCCGGTACGTCAAATGCTTATTCTTCGTAAGGATGATATGCGGTTCGAGCCGATTGCGGCTTGCGAGTGTAGTGCAGGGTTCAAGAGGTGGCCGCGGTTTGGCATAACCGTGTTCGAAGCCGCCTGGATATTTCGGCAGCTTCTATAGTTCGGCGCGGCATTTATGTGTTTCGGCTAGCCGTACGGAGCTTGAGACTATAGCTTGGAGTGGTCGTACAATGTCGTTGCCTTCTTCTGCTACGGTACCTCTGCTCCTCCCTTCCTCTGGAGGCCAGCGATAAGGGCTTTGAGTTGTCCCAAGGGACCGTTGAAGCGACTACTCGGTAGTGAGCCAGCCGGCTGCTCACTTAATGTCCAACTGGAACGGTTTGAATCTACCGCCGATGGTGGCACAACGAGGGCACTTCCTTATAGCCCCTTGCTCCTCCATCATGACATTGACGCAAACCCGGCAGAGTCCGCAGATACACTCAGTACAAGCATACGACTCCCGGAGTTTCGACACCCCTTGGCAGGCGGCGCAGTAGATGTGAACATTCTGGGCAGAGTAACCGGGGGATGAATCTGATAGCCCCGCAGGTCCCAGATGGAAGTTCTCTCCGCTCGCACCAGTCTCCACAGATGGAAACGGGTCTATGTTTTCCTGGGTATATGGCGGAGGTGTGAGAGCCTGCTGCAAAGGTGAAGCCTGATAGCCGTGGAAGGCTTGATGTGGGAAGGGGGGGAGGGAAGCCCGATGTATTGAGACGGGGGATTGTGGTGCCTGAAAGGTTAGAGATGGAATATTAGCCCGCTGATAGTGACTTACAGGAGTCCTGTCTTCGTCGATATCTTCAGTTGCCGACGTTGCAGCATCGATGAGATCCTCCCATCTCTTGCCGTAGTCGGCCGAGGGTTCAACCGAATGCGCCTTTCGGTCCATGCCGTCAGGCTTCAGGCGATCTTCGTTCTGGATCCGGCGAAGCCAATCGGCCGCAGTGCCTCTGGACTTTTGTTTCTTGTGACCGCGCTTGGTGACGGATTGTTTCCTAGGGCGATTGGGCCCTAGCGATCTTTGGAGAGGAGGCAGAGTGGACGACCGGCCCGGTGGCGAATTGGATAGGATCGAAGGGAGCAAGTCTCTCCGGCCCGCGGAATTGAAGGGAGGGTATGGTTCACTTGTAGGATCGTTGGCATAGTATATCGGCGGAAGCTCGATAGTAGACCGGGGGATTCGCCGCCCATCCGTGTCCGAATGCCAGCCCTGTTATGAAGTCGGTCAGCGACGACAGAATCTCACCGTTATATAGCTGCTGGGTGACGTACCAATTCAGAATCCCATTCCGACTCGATCTTTTGTTGGCCTAGCTGGGCGAGAGCTGCAGCAGCACTGGCGGCTGGCAGCATGGAAGCTCCCGGTAGGTCATCCGAGATCCTAGGTGTGTCGGGAGCGCTCGAGACGCCTCGGAGATGTGCATGACGGTCGTGCGGGTAACCCTTGATTGAATCAACTGCACCTGGGATGCTGCGGCTTGTATGTGGTGAACCAGCTGAAGTCTGGGCCTGAGGTCGGTCGGATGGTGGCGTATTAATCATGAGCAGGAAGCTCTCTTCGGTTGCCGGAAGCTTGGATATATAGTGTTCGGGGTGTGCCCGCCGTATGTGCTCTTGCATCGAGCGATACCTCTTCTCCTAATAATCTCAATGGCCATGTCAGAACAGCTTGTCGTCATGGGCGTGAGCTTGTGATGGTTTGTTGCTGACAGAGTCGACATAGCTCCACGGTCGCAAGAACACAGCCATCAACCGACGGCCGCCACCGAACAAAGAAGGAGTGGAAAGGAAAGCAGGTGAGACTTACGCCAATGCAGCGCTTGCGACAACTGGAGCCATCTTGGTTTCTCAAGGGACAGACTACTTCATTGTTCGCATCGCTGATGGAAAATGAAGATGTGAGGGAAGACCGAGGCGGCATCTTGACCAGCCCAACCCCACCATAGAGCAGCAGTTGGTTTTAGAAGGGAGAAGCGGGGGTTTTTCGTGAGATTGCTTGCTATCGTGGTTGTCGATAAGCCTTCTGGTCTCTGTGGGATTGGTAGTGCAGACGATGGCGTTGGATTGATGTTGGCCCGATATTGTGAAGCTTGGCTTTTCCTGGAAGTAGTTGATGATGATTGTCCTGTTCGGGTAGCTCTGAGCTCTTTTTCATATGCTACATAATCTGTTTCGAGACTGTAAATTGGGGGAAAGGGTTGTTGGAGGGTTCCAAGGTCAGGTTGGGTTTGAAATGGGTTGGACCTGGAGGGGCGAGGGAGGAGGACAAGGTAAGGTAAGGTAAGGGTATGTATGTGATGTATGTATGTACGGCGTGCAGTGTGCTGGAGCTAACCTTGCGACCAGGTAAAAAGGTAAAGGACCTGCCATACTCCGCTGAAAGCAGCCATTCTTGAATTTAAGGATGCCGCCCGAGAGACAATGTGGAAGGTCTGGATGTACTCTTCCAATAAAAACACAAAGATTGGGTACCTGTCTGCACAGAGGTAGCTGGATGTATTCCCATACATCCCAGGGTAAGCCGGTAGCCTACCACATGCTAGCAGAGGCATTCCCAGGTCAGGCCCGGAGGTAGATGGCCAGGATTATACCTACATCTATGCTGGAAACGGACTCCTTTGCCTACATAGGTACCTAGGTACCTGGCTTAACATGGTTGCAACTGAGATATAATAGGATCCGAGCGGAATCCAATGGAGCACTTCAGCTCTGCTTTATACCGAAAGGAAGGGCATCGGCAGAACTGTAAATCAAGGGAGAGAGAGCCGATGCCGTCTCCTATTGGCCCCATGTATTGGTGTTGCGAAACGAGTTCTTTTCTGACTCGGTCGAGGGTCAGTTGGAGTGGTAAATGGCT
This sequence comes from Monosporascus sp. CRB-9-2, assembly GCA_004155915.1. Classification (NCBI taxonomy): domain Eukaryota; kingdom Fungi; phylum Ascomycota; class Sordariomycetes; order Xylariales; genus Monosporascus; species Monosporascus sp. CRB-9-2. Next base: position 3,678 of record QJOA01000046.1, read on the forward strand.
GCTTGCAGCCCTGGTGTACGCCTGCTGGTCGAAAGAGAGGGGTGGGGTGTGCCTGCGTGTCTGGGAACCAACAACAGCACTGAAGAAGAGTTGGTGAAGAAAGCTTGAAAACCAAAATACATACCTACCCTTACCTACTATACATACCTAGACTAGAGCTGCGGATAGCCAAACATGGGGGCCCCCTATGACTTACTAACCCATCCACAAGGGAGCCCACTGGAGCCAAAGGTGGCCTGGCATTGGGTAGGCAAGTTGGCAGTTCAGCTGATATCCCGAGGGTACCTGGGCTTTCGTTGGCGAATCCCATGTCTGGATGATGTCCAAGCCAACCCAGTTGCCTGGCTCTCGCATCACGTTGCCATTGTACCCACGACGACCAAGCGGGGCCTTCGATCATAACAAGATAGACGGGTGGCTTGCGACCTCGTATTACCTCTTAACTATGAGAGGTGCGGCAGACTCGCAATCGATTCCCGACAAGGAACTTGGAACTCCGAAAAGCAGCTCCATGCGGGAAGTAAGTGCCAAGGTAGGTACATATAGCACTTACATATATGGTATGTATGTGCCTACATACGAGGTGGGCAATGTACCCAGACATCAGTGATTGAATGGTTTATGCGCGTTGGCGGGTCAGGCACTCCGTTTCTGGCGTCTTAACCATGGAGATGGGGCCCTATCAGCCCGTCAATCCACTTTGGCATGCAGTTCCGGGCTCTCGCATTGGCTGGAGGTGAAAGCATCAATGCAAGCACTGAGCCTTTTAAGGAGGAGACCTCGATAGTCCAACCGAGAAGAGTCCAAGGGGGCCTGCCTACTGATACGTCGGGGGTACTCTACATGTATGCAGGCATAGGGGCCCGCCGCCACCTGCGAATCTAGCGGGGTTTCTCGGATGCTTCCAGCCTTAAGTAACAGCTACTTCTTCCTTTCCTTCACGTGCCCGTTTAAGCAATAGTGTTCCCCTCTCAGACAGTCGAGGTAAAATGTGGTAGAAAATAGCCAGCGCCTTCCCATTGTGGGCAACGTCTACGCGGTTAGCTTGTCGTCCTGCTTACAGCTTCATGCATTTCGAGCTTGAGCTCAAGGGTAGCTCCGGCATAGCTTCCAACTACATACGATTTGCAATTAGTTTTATGGGGGTTATCTTGCCTCGTGATAAGTGAGCCAATTACCGACTGTGCTCTTAATAAGAGATATGACCCGCTCTTTAACCCCTCCTAAAGTATCCCAGGGTCTTGTGATGACGAAAGCCAATATCGGCTTATCGATACAGCATGCCCCAGCAGCCTGGCTTGTGGTTAGCTTGGATAGGTCGGTCATGCGGGAATGGGTTCGATGAGAACCAGGCACCCGAAAGACTGGTGAGCGGTCCAGCAAGCTTTTGGAAGCTCGAATTATTAGTCAAATCCAGCCCATGAGTCTCTCTGATTGGATATATCTTCGCTAACCTTCACTTTCAACACCTACAACTCCGAAATCCACCCGAGTTCACCAATACTAGTACCAATCTGCTTTTTGCAGGAAATACGTCGCTGCCAGTCTCCGGGACTTGGTTCTGCTCCCCTAGGCGATGTGTTTCCCTACAGCTTGCGTTATAGCTCACCCAGGCTATCTCTGACTAGCAAGGCTGCAGGTGTGAGCTGGGAGGCACTAGGCATGTATGATGAAGCCTTACTATGTACTCTCAGGTAACGCGGCTGCCCAACGCAGGCGATGCATGCAGAGCTTATCCACCGCAGGGCATGCTAAGGGTACAGGTTAACAGGTTAGTAACAATAAGACCTTGGCGGTTCCGAATGTTTATGCGGACTGTCCACAACTTTCTTCTCACGTCGGATCCTGCAAGTTCTCGAAGGTCATGGCAGAGGAATCCCGAATCTCATATAAATGCAATCGGGGGACTACGCAACTTAGATTCGCAGTTCGCCCTCCAGGATATGGCATAATCTTGCATGGAAATTTTGACAAGAAAACAAATTCTAAAACGACATATTATATCCTCGCGGATCTTCCAAAACCACTCGGCCTGCCTGTCAGCTCATGTCGTGGGAAAAGGTCGCAAGATGGTTGCTGATCAGCCCCCAAACCCCCAGCTGCAAGGAACAGCAGCCAAGATAGCATCAAAGCCACCTGGCAAATATCGAACTCATGCCATATCGAGCGACGCTGAATCAGGTCTGAGTATGAGACACTGACATGAATGACACATCAGTTTTCATTTGCCATGTCGATGCCGCCTGTCATTTCCATAACACGTCTCACACCAAGCATATCATGATGGACTTTCGCTTGACACACGTGCGCTGATCAGCCTCATGATGAGGGCCTCGCAATAAGGCTAGCTTGCCTCCCATAGGTACGGCACAGCACAATATTATCTTCACCCCTATTATTGTAGGTCAACCATGTGAACGTGAGTGAATGTCGGTAGGTATGACACGGACAGACCGTCCCATCTCTCAACGGCTAACCGTCGACCATTATCACCTTCTCACGACGATCTCCAGCCTTTTGTACACCCTACTCGCTTCACTTTCCGCTTTCTGTGCTCCCCGAACATTTGTTTTTCCATCAATGGTGTCTTGCCTGGGCCAAGACCAAACCTTTCATGCTGTTCGACGATTATGTTGTTGTCTGATGCCAGTACGTATCTACTGCTCCGTTAACTACTTTAACCGTCCGACTTCTTTCACTATATTGCCGCTGCTTTGTTTTGCAGATACTCCGTTCCTTCGCCCTACTAAGGATTCTGGAGAAGTCTGCCTGACCTTATCACCATTCATCTTCTCTGTCTGGATGATTCAGTATGGCTTTGACCATCAAGCATCTGAACTCGGACGCCTCGTTCCTCCTCTCCTTCAAGCCTGCCATTCCCGACTTCGCCCGAAGCGCCGTCAGCTCGCGACCATTCATCATCCTGTTGGACCCGTTGATCCCAGGGCCCTCTTTGATAGCCCGCTCCGGGAACTCCAGCTCGACGCACAAGAAACCGGCGTGCGTTGCCTCGCTATCGGAGCTCCCGGAGCCCGATCTCGTCATCATCGGCCACCACAAGAGCGACCGCTGCAACGAGGCCACGCTGCGCCAGCTGCCGTCCTCGGGCACCCGGGCGCTGATCCTCGCGGAGCCGGCGGCGGCCCGCGTGATCAGGGGCTGGCGCTACTTCGACCCGGCCAAGGTGCGGACGCTCGAGCGCTGGGAGGATCCGCGCCTGACAGGCGTCCAGACGGCGGTGCGCGTTCCCGTACCAGCCATCGTAGCCGGCGGCCAGCGCGGCGAGGTCACCGTCTCCTTCGTGCCCCAGAAGAAGCGTAACCCGGCGGGCCCGCACGGCGCCATTGGCATCACCTACCGGCCACCGTCGATTCCTAACTTGCACGTGACGATCCCTACACCCATACAGTAGCAGAAGGGGTTAGCTACGCCGCCGACGACGCCGGACTCCAGCAACACGGGCGGGAGCAGCGCCTTGACCACGCGGGTTTCGGCGACAGATACGGTGCCTTATCCGCCCTCGCCGCCCGTCTCGCCGCGCTCGCTGCGCTCAGTCCAGTCGGCCTCAACGCTCCTGCCATCACCGACACAACCCAATGCCGCAACCTTCAACGACAACTCCAACAACAGCACCACCAAGCCATCGCCCCACGCGCACTCGCCACCGCGACGCCCCGCGTCCTCCTACTACTACCACCTCTCTCACAACCAGCACACAACAGCGCGGCCTCTCTCGGTGCTGTTCTCACCCCAAGGGATCGCGTACGCGCATCTGGCGGCCTACGCGACCTCGCACCTGGTCTCGGAGGCCGCCCTTCCGCTGACGGCCCTGCTGCACCCCATGGACCACGTCGCCGCGCGTCCACACCCGCGATGGTGGCGGTGGCCTCTTCTGTCATCCGGTGGCGGTGGCGGTGACTTCCGTGGCACGGGCGCGGGCGGTGCCGGAGCTGAGATCGCCGCCCGCCTCGGCGCCCGCGTCTGGGTCGGCGCCCACGATGGCGACGGCGGCGGCGACAGGGAGGTACGCGGCTTACTTGCCGCGGAGGATGCAACGGATGCGGACGACCGGGAGACAAGGCGGCCGGCGCATCGCCTCAGCGCGGGCGTCGGGGCGACGGAGGTCATGCGCCTCGGCAGCGGCGAGGAGGTATCCGTGTGCGCGGACCGCGTGCTGTGGTCCTCCTCGTCATCAGCACCAGGCGGCGACGGCGGGGAACGGGGATGGGAGCTTGCCGCGGACCGCCCAGCGGGCGAGGACCGGGTCCGAGAGGAGGGGAAGAAGAACCGCAGCAGCAACAACAACGACGGCAACAAGGGACCCGCCAGGACGGGCTCGCCGAGAAAGAAGGAAGGCGCGCGGACCGAGAAGAAGCCCGCGATCACGAGTACTACTAGCAGGAAGATGACGGTGCTCAGGACCAAGGCGTCGTGGCTCGGATTAGCGACCAGTCGAATGCTGAGGACGTGAGCCGAGCGAGCGAGTGAGGGTGGTTCAGGGAGGGGCTGGGCGTAATTGATATTTTGTGAATAGCGGCAACATCATTGGTGCATACGTGCAGGGAGTCAGGAACTCGGTCGGAAATTTTGCAGTTTTGTCTCGGAAGGCAAAGGAATAGGGGCAGCGCTTATGCTATGGCTATGATGTGATACCATGAAGGATACCGGAAAGGAGTTATTGCGCATTATACAGGGACGGAACAGGGACATGATGAGAATTCCAGGGACGGATGGACGGACTGGTACAGGACCACGACAAAGGCGGCGTTGTGGACTCTCGTAGGCTACATAGGTAGTTCGCAACGCCATCCATCTATCATCGATGTCATAAGAGTATCATCATTGAGGGGCCTAGTTCCCGAAACTTGTCCTCTCCCACCTCCCCATCCCGCTAAGATTCAGGAGGGGCGCGACCATGAAGATTAAGCAAACTGCGCCAGACTCTTCATACTCAAGTTGGCCACTACGAAAAAATCTGCCCGTGGGCTATGCAATGCCACCCCATGCCCATCTATAAATAGTGACTCACTAACGTAGTCGCTGGGGCCCGGCGACCTCGTCCCGCCTCCAATTGCTTTCATCTTACACGCACGCCCGCTGGCTCGCACAAACATGCCTCAGTTCTGGGGGAATCTCAGATCCCTCCTTCTCTCTCTCTCTCATGATCTACTTGAGCTGCTTCAGGATCTCCATGAGGAAATCCTCGAAGCTGAGAGTGATGTAGCCGTCACGGTCGTCGTCGTACTTCTTGAAGACGTCGGTCATGCGCTTGAGGCTGATGCAGGCCTGGACGAAGAGGTCGAAGCTCATGACGCCCTCGCCGCGCTTGTCGTAGGTATTGAATAGGAGCTCGACGAAGCGCGGCGTCAGGCGGTAGCGGAAGGCGACGAGCGCGTTGTTGAACTCGTCGAGGCTGATGTTGCCGCTGCGGTCCACGTCGAAGCGGTCGAATAGCGTCCGCCACGACGCCAGGAACGACCACAGGCCGCAGAACTCCTCGTACCCGATGGTCCCCGACCGGTCGCTGTCGAACATCCGGATCATCATCCGCACCGTCTGCGGGTCGAAGGCCGTCCAGTCTCCGTTCACCAGCGCCGCCGAGAGTTCGCGCTCCGATAGTTGGCCCGTGCCTGTGAGGTGCGTCGCGTAATGTTAGTCATCTATCTCGTGCGCTTTCAGTAAGTCTTGGAATCGGGCCACGAGGGCCCGAGTCGATCGACTCGGGTTGCGACCCAAGCGGGGTGAGCGTAACTACGGACCCGCGCTTGCACTCGAGGCGGCGCAAATATTGCTAGACCACAGACGTCATGCATGTCTCGGATGCCAGCATACTCCGCATACGCATATGAAACAGAAGAAGGGAAGAGAGTGAAAGTCAAGACGCACCATCTTTATCTACGGCCCTGAAGAGCGGCAACAGCGTGGGGTCGGTGCCACCCTCCTGCAGGGCGGGAGACGGCGGCGGCCGACTGGTCGCGGGCGGGCGGTTGTGCACGGTCGGTCGTGGGCCCGAGGCCTGCGGGGGAGGTGACATGGGCGAGTGTGGGTTGCTGCCGCCGCCTCCATAGCCGCCGCCTCCATAGCCACCGCCCCCATAGCCACTACCTCCATAGCCACCGCCGGCGGCAGCGGAATGCAGGCGTCCGGCGTCCGGGCGTCGAGGCAGTCCGGAGTCCACTCGGCCGGGCTGAGGTAGGGGCGGGGGCGGCTTGCTCTCGTATCTCGAGGCCGAAGACGTGGAAGAGGTCCGGGCCGGGCCGTTCTGTTAGTGGCGCGGGGTTTCGGTTAGCTGTGGTTTCTGAGAAGGAGGGCGAACCAGTTGCGATTAAAGCGTGTGAGCGAGTGGGAGCGCATACCTGTTCGGGCTCTGCGAATCTGTTAAAAGTGTCAGCGATGGGGAACAATAGAGCAAATGGTCGTGTACACAAAGCGATATGTAGAGTTTTGAGGCCATCATGATGCTGCCCGATCCCGAGTCACGATGGCGATGGCCATGGCGGGGTAAACTTGACTGCGATCTAAATATGAACTAACCTTGGCAGCTCGTCTGGGTTATAAGGTCTATTGTAGGCCATCTTGAGGGAAAGACGAGCAATGTATCCGATCTCACTCTCACACACACACACACTCTCTCTCTCTCTAGTCTCGGGGGTATATTGTTGATTGAGGGAATGAGAGACTCGAGTTTGTCTGTCGCAGGCGATTTCTTGTTTGCGAAGAGAGAGAAAGAATGAGAGAGGTGCACCTCGGCTTATGTAATATGTAATAAGGCAGGTAAGTCGGTACGTAAAGCGGTTGCGCGGCTATGCGGCTCTGACGGAAGGAATGCCTGGTTGCATTTTTCGAAGGATGTAAACTTAGAACAAAAGCTTGGGTATCTATCCTGTATTCAGCCGTGCTGCTGCGCTGTAAGGTGGAGAGTATGAAGGGCGTGGTGGAGGAGTCCTAGGCTGGTTTATTACGCTGCGTCAATGAACGAAGTACGAACAAAGGTACGAAGTTCGTACATACAGGCTTGTACGTATTATATCAAGTATTGTGGGCTTTGTTGCGCAGCAGGATCAGACCCTGGGGATCTTACTCTCATTAGGAGCCAATTTGCATCCGTCAGCCCGTGGCTGATGATTGCGACTACAAAGAAATAACCAGGTACATTTACGACGACATCCTTCTCGTTCCTTGCTTGGCTAGGATAATCCGAACCCTTCAGGTCCATAATATGGCATTGCTGCGGCTGAGCGTAGACTATCGTACAGCTAGTTCAGACTTGGGCCCGAAGGCGCAGCCCAGGCTTCTGGCCGGTGCCAGACTCATTCCATAATCCCATCGAGAGATCGAGCTAAAGTTGCTATCCGGCACACCATGACAAAACACATCCACCCAGCTGAACCGCGAGGAGCAGAGCAGCAGACAAGGCGGCCGTCGCCTCTCTGCAAGCTTCTGTTTGCGCTTTGACGAAGCCGAAGCTCAGACGTTCAGTGCAATATTAGTATTACCTACCTCGTGAGACCTGGGCTGTAAGCAGCCCCTCTCTCTCTTTCGCTGTCACAAGATGCGCCTCCTGGAAATCCCAAAAGGCGGCCCTAAGGCGCACAATCCAGATGTTCGCCTTATATCAAGCGTCAAGGGCAGGGACGGTGGGTGACACGGCGCAAGGACACCACGTAGACCGAGCCCCTTGTGCAAGCTGCAATCAATATCCTTTGCGAGTTGCTCATAGAAAACACATATAAGGGAGATCAAACGCTACTTCTAAAACTGATACCGATTTCGTAGAGCGGATAGTAGCGTTAGGAGGCTGGAGATACTGTTTCAGTAGGGTTTTGAGCACGAGGCACGAGACAGCAGCTTAAGAAAGCGCAAGCTGTCGGCATACATGAACCTATATGCAGAGGCACCTGCAGTATTACTGAACGTGGACTCCTTAATCCGCAGGAGACAAACTGCATGGTTTGAACTCTGGTCAGTTTAACGCTTAGAGAATAGGAAGGTTACGAAAGATGTCCGAAGAACCTTGAAGTTATGTCATTTGGTATAATGCATAGGGAAATCATCATCGTAACGTTCGTATTTCTTCGTATGTGAGTTGATATGGCTCAGCCTGCTCACGAATCCGAGTGCCTTCGTTTGGGTGGCAGGAAGATGGGGCCAAGCCGAGTGCCCACATGATTTTACCTTAGTGGATATTCAGGATCCCGTCGGCCGCGCTCCGAGCCCGGAATTAGATGATACCAGATACGCATAGCGTCATTTCCATACGGCTGTTCCCTTGTTTGCTGACCTATCAGACCTACTACCTATTAGTGAGCAACGGGATCGGACCCGCTGTTATTCTTTCTCGAATACTTGCAATAGAAAAGGGCTTATAAACTGGTAAACTGGAGGTGACGCTTAGTATTATTATAACACACTCGGTATTTACATACCTAGACATACCCGGCATCCGCCTCCCTCCCCCTGCAACGCTTATATCTCAACGACCGCACGCACGATTGGGGCGGCAGGCGCATGAACTGATCGCCGTCCTGTAACTCTCTGTTGGCAGCACAGCAGAAGGGGGTCTCCTCCCCGAGAAGAGAAAATCAAGAGAGCATGACGTCCAACGGAGAGCCAGGAGAAGAATTCTGGCTATTCGGATACGGGTACGAGAAGAAATGCAGCCCATCCCCTAATAACAACGCATACGCTGGAATTTGCGACTAAAAAAGGGGGGTTGTCCTCAACAGGAGCTTGATCTGGAAGCCGCCGCCGCATTACGGTGAGTGAAACATACCTACCGTGCATCCCGCAACGCCCCCTTGCACGGGACACACAGGGGCAGACACAGGGCGTGAGGACTAAAGTGGACGATGTTTGCGCGCCGCAGATCGACGGATACCGGGCTGGGTCACGGGTTATGTCAGGCGATTCTGGCAGGTAAGCACGACCGCTGAATGAGACTGTCGATGATCCCGCATCCAATGAAAGCGTCGAGCTCGCTGGAACTAACTAACATGTCGGCCTCCAGGCAAGGTAGGCAGTGTCGAGTTCCGCCCCTTAGTCTTTATCGTACACAATGCAGCGCAATCCAGGGGCAACAGAGCGGGCGTCACCATCTACGGTACACAGCACGCATGCATGGCAACAGGTTACAGGCATTACCTAGTACCTGGGAAGGGTCATACGTACATAACACAACACCATACTATCATCACCATGGTTCTAACAAAACCCGCGCAACAAACAGCCAGGACCACCGCGGCACGCCCGAGGCGCCGGGCCGCGTCGTGACGCTGATCGACCGGGCGCACTGGGCGTCGCTCTCGGACGCGCACGCCGAGGCGCCGGAGCGGGTGTGGGGCGTGGCGTACCGGATCCGGGCGGAGAAGGTGGCCGAGGTGAAGGAGTACCTGGACATCAGGGAGATCAACGGGTACACGATCCACTACGCGCCATTCCACCCGGCGGCCGGGGGGGCGTCCATCCGCACCCTCGTCTACATCGGCACGCCCGACAACCCGCAGTTCACGGGCCCGCAGGACCCGGCGCGGCTCGCCGAACACATCCACCGCAGCGCGGGCCCCAGCGGCGCCAATCGGGACTACCTGTTCGGGCTCGAGCGGGCCCTCGACGAGCTGAGCCCCGAGAGCGGAGACGCGCACGTCACGGACCTCGCGGACCGCGTCAGGGCAATCGAGGCAAGGCGCGGGGAGGGCGCAGTAGGAGGAGACGAAGCCGCGTCGCACGAGTTCAAGAAGGTCGACAGCGTGGACGAGCAGGAGGAGACGGAGAAGACATGATGTGTTAATGTTTGATGATGAGAAGCAGAGGCTATAAGGAAAGAACAGACAACATGGACAGACTAGCTTCACGCGTAACGAGCTAATGGGTCTAGATTTCACTAGGAAGCAGGTTCTTCGACCTCATAGAATACCATTTGTCTTCCTCCAAAAAGTCATATGTTGCCCCAAGTAGTTCCCATTGCAACCAGTACAACGCTTTGATCCTCCCCCTCGCCTTATGTTTTGTGTCCCCTTCTCTTCCGCATCGACTCATAAAAAGACCGTAAGGTGTATCATGGACACGTTATGATAGGTGTGCGCCGTAAGCACATGCTAAAGAATGGAATCGTCGGGTGAGATCCGCCATTTTCCACAACAGAGAGAACCCACCACAGCGGATCATCAGACGAATAGAAAAATGAGAAAGAAAAGAAAAGGGAAGCAAGGGAAAAGGTCCTGTAGTTATGGACGCTGCGTCCGGGGGTATTTTGTGCAGGAAATCAGACAAGCGGGCCTCGGTCACGTACTGTTACAAAGCGGCGGCCATCACGATTGGTTCGGGGGTTCGACAGCAGTGCAGTAAAGCGGTTTTGCCTGTTCACAAAGCAACCAACTTTGCCCGTCACCCGAGCCGGCCCCCTTAGTACCGCGGCGGCCCCTGAGGCGGCTGTTGCGGAGGCTGTTGCCCTGCTTGTTGCTGGTCATAGCCGTAAGGAGCCTGCATTGGGTATCCTGCCGAAATGTTTTAGAACGCATTTTCTTCCAACCAAGAAGACGGAGTCCGCGGGTATATAGAAGTCCATACCTTGTTGGGGGGGCGGAGTGCCGTAGGGACCTGGCTGGGGTGGGTGGCCTCCGCGACCATAAGCCTGTGGGTACATCTCCTGGTTTCGCATTGGGTACGGAGCCGGCTGGCCTCCGCCGTACTGCACTTGAGGTTGCCCATATCCACCTCTCGAAAGCCCGTACCCGCCTCCCCGGCCGCCATAACCACCACCGGTTTTAGGTCCAGTATCGGAAGCCTTATCCACACGGATCGGACGTCCGTCAAACCTTGTTGAACAATGTCAGTATGACGCTACGTCATAATATTCGATGGGGATAACCTACTCGACGTTGTTCATACCAGCAATGGCCTTCTGCGCATCCGCCTCCGAGACATATCGCACGAATCCAAAACCTCGGCTTCGCCCAGTATCACGGTCTTTAACGACGACCTACGGAAAGCGTGGCCTCGGTCAGTTTCTCTGCAATTCCCCGTTCTCGCGTCATCGGGGCGCTTAGTTCTATGACTTGTCATGGTGGAATTGGCCACGTACTGCTTCTTCTATGGGACCGAACTCCTCGAACTTTTCCCTCAGAGTAGCCTCCTCGGTGTGCCACGCAAGTCCGCTAGATCGAAGGAGCATACTAGTCAGTAACTTCACATCAATACCAGGGTGTTGATGTCTCACCCAATGAATAATTTGGACATGATGACCAAGAGAGTGTCTTTTCTGTTTACACAGTTGAGTTTCAATTAGCGATTCAGAGGAGGTAACTTGAGAAGGAGGTGAGAATACAATATGGTGAAGGGAATACACCACCCACTAGGTCAGGTGTATGCAAGGGCATCGTGATATTTGGGGTTGGAATCGAGAAGGCGTACGGCTGAATGCTAGGATAATGGATAATAACTGGAAATATACGAATACTTGAGAGTCAGAGTAGGCCACGCGGAGTCAAAAGAAGTATACCTTTGTTCCCAGGTTATCAGCGGTTATAAGATAGAGAGTTGTTGCGTATATCAAAGCTTGGTATGCCAGAATACTTGATATCCGATATGAAACAGGGCACCGGAGTTGAATGAAGTGCAATGTTGATGGAGAGGATTGTATGCTATGTAGTCAAGGCGGTGGGGTAGATAGTAGGTATGCGGGTGACAGTCAAGGTCCAGGGTTTCTCGGTCACAAAGCTTAAACCAATAGGCTGATAGCTCCTCCCTGTTGTGATGGACCGATGGATCGAAACGTTGCTTAATTAAGGCCTCGTCTCGTTTATATATTCCGTCCCATGTCCAGCCTAGGATAAGGATACATCTCAGACCACGGCGCTAGATGGGGACCGATGTCAAGTAGCGCCTAAGAGACTTCAGTGTCCTAGCAGGCATGTGTGTGCCAGCAAGGTTTGTCTTTAAAACGACCTGGAGGGATGATCCACAATGGCGGAAGTTGCGCTCGGTGGGAAGCACGGCCGGGTAGAGTGCTGAATCCGGTCCATTCTGGATCGCAATTGCGTATCATTCATGTAGGGCTTAGCAACAGTTGGCCGTTTCGAAAGCTGAATAAGAACCAGGTCAAACAATATCCACACTTCACCACCACCTATTCTTGCTTTTACTACCGTAATGTTGGCCGCTTGAAGCTGTTCTCCAGATCATCACGGTTTCGTAATCCCTGTCAGAGAGTTGGAAAATAATGCCGCCGTAGACGCTCACTAGAGAACACTTGACTGATAGTTCAACGTACTATCATGGCCGGATAGGTGTAAGTGGCAAGCCATGAGGTTACCATGGAGGTAGGTCCCCACAACGGAAAACCCTCGCAGCATAAGTAACCAATACCTAGTAGTATTGGGAAAGACCCCTTCAGCCGCATCGGCGAAAAATGCAAGTCTAATCATGCATTTTTACCCCTTTAGTTAAGTCAACCGTCAAGGGAAGGTCGGTCTCCTCGATCTCTGTTATGCACCTAGGGAAGTAAAGTGAAGAGGCCGCGGGCATGTCCCGTCCTACTCCACTTGTCCCCCAGATACAATGACAGATGCGCGGCTATCGATAAGCGAGCTTTAGGTGGGTCCATAGGGACCCGTTGGTACCGACACCGAGAACCCTGCACGCATGCATGCCAACGGGAAGGGGATTCTGTCCACCCAATTTCGCCGTCACTGAGTGGTTGCGGCCTATCTGGGCTTGGTGTCATGCGTAGCAGTCGACTTCGGCTCTCACCAGCCCAACCAATACCCCGGTATCCGGCGAATATCGTGTAGCTTATACTAGGACAAGGATGAGTTTTGCACTAGGGCAGATCGTCGGACTGAGGATCACTTACCCCTCTTTGCTCCTCGTAAAGTCTGGTTTCACGCCAGTGACGAACCGACCAGTAGCCCTCATGCTTATACTTTTAGAGGTTGCGCTGCGACTCCATGCTAAGACCCCCTTGTAACATGCGAAACCGATAGGGGGCTTCGAGGCCAAGTGAAACGGGAGAATTGACAGAGCTGACGGCCTCCTCAATGACGTTTGCAGCTTTGACCTTCGTCTTTTGGAGAGTCGAAGAACCCAAGGATTGCACACGAGTGTATCCGAGCCTAGGAGTGGCCCTGGGGTGGGTTCATATCATGCACTCGTTTCTCTGATGATTGGTGACGAGGGCTCCGGTGAGAACGCGCGTTCGAACAGATTCAGTTTATTAACGTTGTCCACCAAGCACCGCCGCATGATATACGTGTGATATGACGACGACTTCGCTGTGGATCCAGAAGAGGCACGTAAACTAGCTTTGCGACATTTCTCCGTGAAACTGCAGGCAGGCCCCGACCAAGAATCATATAAATTGACAGATGTCGCTGGTAATGTTACTTTTCGGTATGTGGTCGAGTCTCCCGGGTCGTTACCCGTATACCCCTTCTCCGCTCCGTTGACGATACGTGCTTGTGGAAATTCGGCATCTGTCAAAGCTGCTCGTCCCTGGGATTGCGTAGTCACAGTAGGTGTTAGTCTTGTTAAACTTCCTCCTAGTTTCATACTCTGAATCCCTGTGCTTGTGGGTCCTCTCTTCAACGCATTGTGAGACAATCTGTAGAGAAGTAGAATTTTTAAGTGCCGAGTGCTTATGCAACAGCGTGCTCGAGACATTGGCAGGTCAGGATGTTGACTCATTTGAAGACCACATAAGAGGCCTGTCACAACGCGAGAAGTAGCCAGAAACACGATAGGGTAAACTTACGGCACAGAAACCGAGATACCTAAAGGATTGCGATGCCTAAAGCGATCTTCGGGGATGTTGCTGCCCAAATGGTCGGATCTTCTAACCGGGTCTAGGTGTTACAGCAGAGGACCCCCTGTCTAGACAAGAACACGTGGGTCCCAAAAATCTCAATAAAGGGCTCCCAGCATGGCGACTCTTCTCTTCCTGTTTCTTATGGATAAAATACAAAGACTATCACAGCCATGAGAGGAAAGAGGCACAAATCCGCTGGACAAGAGACCTGAGTGGCTGGTAGAGAGCGTCTGCCCGTTGCGCATTGCCATGAGCCGTCAGCCTCCGCCTTGCAATCAGGTACCTAGATGGGGCTCAAAAGATCGCCAAGAGATATATATACTGTGGACCCTGGGGTAGCCGCAAACTAGTTGTAGAATCCATGGGGTGGGCCTTTTATACGGTTTAGGTTTTAGAACCCATTGAGGTTTCAGTCTCTCCTGCACTGGGAAACTAACGCTTTTCTGCGTCTCGGATAACCCCAGAGGAAAGGAGATGTTTCGTTGCGGGAGAAAAAAACTATATTAATGGTGGAAAGCCCTGGATGAGTGGAGTATAGGGGAACTCCATAGGCAATCGAGTTCTATAAGGCGATTTACAGATACCATGGACATTGAAGGCGGACACTGAAGCGGCTCGCGAAAATCTTAAACACGTATATATGATATGCGCCTGAACTATATATGCGGATAGGGCGTCCCTACTGTCGAGGGAGATGTATTATATCAGCAAGCATGACATTGAATTACATACATACATGTGTCGGCAGCACTTTCCATCATGCATCTAGCTACTAGGTAGATACCTAAGGTAGGCACATAATCATGTCCATACGTAATCCCAAGCTTCGAGAGTTGAAAGCCGCGGCGCTAGGTGCCATTGTCATGCCCAAGCATGTTCTGTTCGAGCTAGCGCCATCAACCTTCTCGTTGTGTTTCGTAGAGTTTCGCTTTGTTTCGTAGACTTCCTGCTTTAACCCTGCGCTTCCGCCATGGGCCGTCACGAGTCGCCTCGAGTTGCTCCTCTTCATCATACACGCCTATCTCGTCGACATCGCGGTTGCGGTTATGCGGGGCACGATTCAGCCGACAGTTTACCCTACGAGTCGCACTCGAAACCTCGACTCATAGCTCAGGATAACAGTACCCGCTTGCATACAGGGAGTTTGGACAGATCCTTGAAACAACAGGGCAGACATGAGACAGTGTGGAGATGGCTCGAAGAGACAGGCGCCCAGACGAGCCATCCCAGGTATGATGACGAGCGCAGTCGGTGCCCTGTTGACGACCGTCCTCAGCGCGATCATCCAAACTATGTTTCGCGGCCCGAAGATCCCGCATGGCGCCCACATGGTCTTACTCCACCTGGAAATGCGCGTCGGCCGATAGCTTTTGGTCCCAAAAGAGAGTCCAAACGTCGGCGATCGACGTCGAGGGACAGTTCACTTATCAGTGGCATCCGAAGGAGGGTAACCCCTGAGTACTACGGAATATCTGTTCCGGAGGGAAACGGTTCCCGCTCTGGGAAGTCTGACGAGCAGTTGTTTGTTTCCCAAAACTCCTCGTCTCCCACATCTCGCCCGGATGGACCTTCTCGTTTTGAAAAGAGGCCGAGGCATAAGACGAAGGATGGCAAATATGAAAGCAAGAAAAGTAAGAGAGAACGTGAGCGGGATAGTACCAAGAAACTCCCACTCAGACCATCCAAGGCACGGAAAAAATCAGAGAGAGAAAAGAAGAAAGCTATAACGTCCGGTAAAAACGTTATGAGTAAGTTCACCTCCGAAGCTGTTCTGAATGATCGCATAACGGTGAGGGTGTCCCACCCATTTCTGCACGATTATCGCGCTGACTTTCCTTCAGATCCAGCCGCAGTTGAAACCTGGGCTTTTTGAGAATGGGCGAATCTCAAGCAAGAAACCAAGTAGGTACAGAGGATTCTGAGCCGGCTGCAGACCTGACCGTCAGTAGTACCTGATCTTGCCTTCTCTCAAATGCAATTTCTGCAGCATCAGAAGCGAGATTCTCAGCCCAAGCCACTCTCAAAGTCTCGCTTGAGGGAGCGCAAAAGGGAAAGCCGGGAGCTAGAAGAAGTTTCTGCGTTTTTCTTACCTCCTAAAGCCAATAAAAGTCAGGATAAGACTAAGAACTCTGGCAGTAAAGGCATTGCCAATCCCTTATTCTCACCTAGGCATCTCAACCGTCAGAGCAATACTGCAGCCCAAAGCGAGGTATCACATCCATCCGATTTCGGACACCACCAGACAATCGAGTATAGCCGTGGAAGCGTCAGTGATGTGGAAATGACAAGCAGGGCATCGGGGCCAGCTGATCTTGGTTCAAGACATACCAGAACAGAGCCGAGCAAAGCAACTACATATTTCACGTGGTCCAGCAGTCGATCCCCGCCGCGAGCTCAGGCGTCTATGGACACCCGGCTAAGCCCTTCAAAGTCAAAGTCGCCTTCCAACTGGACCACAACTCCCAATTCAATCAGAAGGGCGCTGATTGCTACTGGTGTTTACCAGGATACAGGAATACATCCCTATGACTCATTTGTGCACAAAGGAGAACATAAACGCGGAGTTCAGGAAACGGGTCGTCGTAGCGACCATGAGTCTTCAGAACATGGTCACGACAGGCAACAGCTAGTGTCCAGCGCACATCCGAAGATAAGCTATCGTGATCAGGCTGTCATGACAGATGATAAGCAAAGTTTGACCAGCAGGCATCTGACCCATCGTGGAAATTTGCCGACATTGACCACATCAAAAGCAGGACACAAAAGGGGTGTAAATGAGAAAGGCCAGGAACATCAGTATTGGCAGCTATCACCGAGTATTGAACCAATTGAACACCAAAGAACTGCTGAGGAGCTTCGGTTGCCCTCTGGTTGGGGGCATGGCGTCGAACGAGCGACTGAGATGGAGAGCACTAAAAAGGCTCCACCATATCAGGGTATTCAACCAACGGCCCAAGAAGCAGGTAACTCGCATGATTTCCGAGCGACGGTTTCAGAAGGTTACATATCACAAACTTCAGGAGAAGCAATGCCGCCGCCACCACTTCCCCTTAACAGAAACCAGATTCCTACAAAGCCTTACATCCCTGCTGAGCGACTCTCCAACACTGAGGAACAACCGAATCATTATAGCATGATAGAGGATTTTGATCGACAGCCAGCTGTAAATAGACAACAACGTGCTTCAAGCTCAGATGGTGCACGTATCATCTCTACACCGTCCGTTAGGCCGGATACAGATACGGAAAGGATGCTATGCTCACTTGAAACTGCTTCGTGGATACCACAGGCAAAGACTCCACTGATCACAGAACCTGGGAGGCAAGACACACTGTCGAGAATCGGAATGAGGCCGCCGTTATATCAGAGTCAAACAAGTGCAATCTCGAGTAAGTTTCCACTAGAGAAGGACAAGCCGCAAGACGCTGGCTCCCAAGAGAGCATGACAGAGTTCATCGCGAGAATCGAAGACGAGGCGAAGTTCCCACCACCACTGTATGATTCGAGTTCCGCTGAAGTGGAGCCTGGAATACACGGTACGGCCCTAGGTCACCAAGAATATGATGTAGAACCAGAAGACGAGCTGTATCCGGGCCATATGATGCTGGATAGAAATTATCTACAACTACCTGACAACTCTGCAGAAGGTCTCGCCGCTTCTCAGACAGGACAAATGGACTACCAGTTTGTACGGGGCCAGGGTAATGAGCCACGTATAGTACGCCCCGTCCAATATGATTTAGATTTCACCGGGACACCTACAGCGGTTACAGAATATGTGGATGATTTTGAAGACGAGCAACTGGAGATGTCAAGATTTTGGAAGCCTAATGGATTTTCACAGTTCTGATATTAAAATGTATTTGTCAGAATATACCTTGTCGTCCAAGATCCTTTTGAACAACCCCTGGGTAACATGTACAGATTTGGACTGCACATATATCTGTTCCTGTCCATTATCTTCTATCTCCGTGACGAGGAAACCATATAAGCGATCGCCTCTAGTGCCGCCTGCTATGGCCCGGGGTTAATGAGCGGTTCACTCGCTCCTATTCTGGCTCCTGATCCTTCCATTTCTGTCTCAACCAGTCTACGTCTAGTCCGCACCGCCGTGCTTTCTCTACCATCGCCCTCGCCTTGCCCGTGACGGGAGCGTCGATCATCGAGCTGTCCAGCGTGAATGCGCCCCTGCCCGAGCTAGCGGCCTTCTCGTCCGCGATGACGACTCGCACCGCCCACTCGGCCTCCTCGTCGCTTGGTGCGAACATTCTCTGCACCGTGTCCACCTGGGACGGGTGAATGCACTGCTTGCCGTTGAATCCCACTGCGGCATAGGGAGTCAGCAATCGTCCCCCTTCTAGCTAACTTGGCGATAGGCTTGGAGTTGGGTGGTTATAAGCTCAGGTTTCGAGCCATTCGTCAACTTCCACAAACTCGACTAGGAAACCGGCACACATTGGGCTATCCAGTGAGGCAAAAGGGACCAAGAAAAATAACAACTGTCAGAAGTTACGCTCACTTACTGGACTTGCCATTACGGCACTCCTCCTCGAGCCGCGCGACGCCCTCGGGGCCGCGGAACGACGTGCACACAAGGTCGATTGTGCTCGGTAGCCCAGCGGCACGCGCCGCCGTCGCGATGGCCGACCGCGCGTACAGGAACTCGGTCAGGTCCGGCGTCCGCGTCAGCGAGAGGTCGAGCGCGAAGTCCTCGGCCGCGAAGATGAGGCCGCTGAGGTGCGTCGAGGCGGCCACGGCACAGATCTCGCGCAGGTCCATGACGGCGCGCGCGCTCTCGATCAGCGCTATGAGCTTCACTCGCGCCTGGTCCCGCTCCCACCCCCGCTCACCGTTCCTAGCGCTGCTGTTAGTATGGTTGTAGTTGCTGTCGTCGTCGGCCTCGTTGGTTTGGCTTACCCGGTCGCGCGGAGTCGCCGTAGCATGTCCGCCACGGACACGAGGTCGCTCGCGCTGTTGACCTTGGGCACGACGACGGCGTCCAGCTGCGGGAGCGCCCCCAGCGCCATCAGGTCCTCCAGCGCGTGCGGCGTCGACACGGCGTTGATGCGGACCGCGAGCTCGGAGACGCCCGGCGGCCGCGCGGCGAGGCCCGCCAGGTGCTCGCGCAGCGCGGCGCGGGCTGAGGACTTTGCCGCCGGCGTCACCGAGTCCTCGAGGTCGTACGTGATGTTGTCGGATGTCAGGCCGAGCGATTTGCTGAGCATCCGCGGCGAGGAGGCCGGGACTTGTTCGCCCGTCAGTCAGCGTCGTTTTTCTCTAGGGGGCGTTACGATGCGCCATCTTACCGTACAGGAGAGCTCGCCGTAGAACGGCGCTGGACGTATTAACTGCCGCCATAGTAAATGAGGCACTGACAAGCTTGGGAGCTTGTGCGGGCTGTGACCCTTGGAGTTCATGGTATGCCTTTGAAGTTGCGAGGAAGGAGTTACCTACTACCCGACCCCACGATCTGCGACACCACGGCAAGTGTATCGATAAAGCTCCCCTAAGCTCTAGGGAATGTCCACTTCCCCAGCAGGCTGTTTCGACCTGCTTAGGTAAGCGAGAGCAGATCTTTGCCGAATTGCTCGTGAATTCAACTTCATCAAACCTATTCTTCATTTATGGTCGCTGGACTTGCTACGAGGAAATCGGCAATCGTCTCAAGGACCACCATATGACGATTTGCGTTGACTTCGCTGCGCTATGGGACCATGTACAACGGTAAGCAGAGGTGTATGGGATCCCAGTAAGTCTCTCTATTCCGGGATGGATGTTCATCTCTTCGTAATACGTGTTTTATCCAGGTTGGCGTCGTTTCTCGCCCTGTTACGTATGGAAAGCACAGGACTAAAGCGGTCACCCCCTTAATTGTGTTCGAAGACGCGAATGCGAATAGCCTCGTTTCGTTACAGTATCTAACGGGAATCAACGGTTCGCCCGCCACCATCATAAAACACTTAGGGGGGATTGTAACGCTGCGTGGGAAAGAGGCGCATCACAGGACCCTGGGCAATCTACTCATGATAATACCAAGGCAGCCGAGATTGGCGCAATATAGCAAGATACTGATGGGGGGACTGAGAGTATCTCGACTGATCCTTCGATGGTCCGACTGAATGCATGGGACTAGACCATGTCACGTCATCTTCAATGGTTCTTCGAACGTTCAGGACTCATCTCGACGACAATGGTGCATGAACTTGAACCAATTTAAGGGGAGAGCCTAGAAGGCCCTGTGGTTTCGGGCAAGACTTGCGGAATAGATAACGTGGCGTCCAGCAGCTGGGTCGACCTGGAACCCTCAGCTCTATATGTCAAGTCGGACATATACAAATCGTCGCTTCCGTGCTGAATTCGACATCCCGAGTCAATGACGGCGTCGCGCATATCGCTAGTACGGGTAAGGGCGTCCCATCAGTGTGCCCTGCTATGCTATGCTACCTTAAGGGTCTTCTAGATTCTGGATGCAGGAGTCGAGTCGATTCTACGATTGGTTGATGGGCATATCTAGACGGTCGAGAAGCCCGGCTCCGGCTTGGAATGACTTGGTGGAGCTGTAAATCCCAAGTCATGGGTCGAGAATTTGTTCATGGCCGCTATCCTCGGCATGATCTGGTTCCGGACTTACGTTGTTAATGTTCGAGCTGGATCCGGTTACCAGCATCATCATTCACCCGCGGCGTCCAGAACACTGGCTTATCTCTATATACCTCTGCTAAGGCTTCTCGACCGAGCAAGTGGCCTGCAGTTCCCAAAACGTCAGCTGTTTTGATGGGTCGCCGAGGGACCTCGCCCCGGCTAATCAGACCGGATATTTGCGTCGACATGGCTCTGGTCTGGTAGCTTCATATAGTGCAAATTAACCATAGATGAGATCTTCCCACGGGCCATGGTCCTCACGAATGGTTCTAGAAGCCCCCCATTTTCACACGAGGAAGAAAGATTCTGACGAAATCACGCATATATATTAAGCGAAGGGGAGCAACGATCGAGCTTAATTTGGACGTGTCCTGCAACCAACAGTTTCCATTCAGCCAACTACCAAAGTTGATCACTTTTTTGACCACGCGAGTTGCACAGCACCACAAGAACAAACTACTCTCTTAAGAATTCCAGACAGCCAATCACCATGAAGGTCGTCTTCACCACCCTAGCCCTTGTGGCCCTGGCCCGGGCCCTCCCCGCAGCCATCAGGGAGAGGCAGTTCACCATCGGCGACCCGGAGGTCTCTTTCCCGGCGCCCATCACGGAGCCGCCGGTGGTGTTGGAACCCGACACCCCGGTCCTCCTGCCCCCGATCGGCGGACCCATCGAGATCAGCGAGAGGGATGAGTTCATCCTCCTGCCCCCGATCACCGGCCCCATGATCCCCGACAAACCGGTCAAGGGCGGCCCCTTGAAGCCCGATCCGGTCGTCCCCGGCAAGCCGATCAAGCCTAGCACCTAAAATGGTTGTGCCCGCCTGGGGAAAGCAGGGAAAGGGACCCCGTGCCATCGTTTGGAATCGCGGCGGTTTTGAGACTGGCCTGTGCTTGGCCATGCTCTTGTCAGTGGGCGGTATGACAAGACTGCTCGCCCATGTTGTTGGATTGGTGATGTACTTGGGTCATTGTAGATGTGGCAGTCTTTTTGAGGGGGTTCTACTGCTCAGGGGTCGATTGTCGAGAGGAGTTGGGTTGTGTGTATTTCGCGGCGCGTGGGACGAGTTTGAGTCTATTCGATTATGACTGCTAAGATCCTCAGAAATAGTGTCATTTCTCTTAATTAAATATCTATGTTCCTTCTCAGACCAATCTGGTTCGAATTGTGCCCCTACGGTAAAGCGTTATTGACGCTCGATCATCACTGGCGCCCCCCTGAATGGCAGCCAGGCCTCGCGTATAGTTGCGGAAAGTTCAATCAAGTCGCTCGTTTGACATCAATAACACCACTCCAATCCCCATACGAGGAATTGCTCCCAAACAATCCAGGCTATCAACCCTCGACCATAGAAGTGATCGCCTACAGATGCACGGGCGACCTTCACGTACAGCGAGCTTGTATGAGGACCCGCATAAACACTACAGCTGCGTCAGCTGTGGCTGAAGATGACAACGTCTAAGCGAGTTTCATGATTAGTCTACAACGGCCCCCCTGACGATGTGCATAACGGAAACCCCAAGAGGAATCCCGTGGCAGGCCTGCATCGTGACTTCAACCCGATGTCTAGTGTAGGTATCGCGAGCCACCGAGGGCTTAATTAGCTTGGCGAGTCTCCGGCAGTCCGGTTAGGCGGAACGCTGTGATATCACAGGGGGGCCTCCGTCGTCGACTTAGCGATGACTCGAGTCATGAACAGGTCATATTAGATCTCTTGGGGGGGCCTCCGCAAGACACACTTGCAGCCCGGTGACGACCATATGTAGATACCGGTTTGCACGCACACAAGTGCCGAAGGAGCTAGCACGGACGTCCTTGGAGCGCCGCCACCGCCCGCCGAAACTTTACGCCGGAAGACCCGGTCGATGTACCGTAATGATGACTTTGTTATCTATGTTAGGCGTGCGTCGGCAGGGGGGACTCCGCAGCGAAGGCTTCTTCCTATTGCTACACCTCATGCGTACAACTTCGTAGAAATTGCCAGCTAACAATGGCGAATTTTCTGGGCTCGCTGTAAGTTGGGTTAGGTATGAAGGCGGTGCCCAGCATACACACCTCACCTCACCTTACTAAGTAGAACACCGCTCCGCTCGAGGCGGGATCGACGTCAGATCGTGTACGCGCTGCTTAGCGAATTGGCCGTTAGCTCCACACCGAGCCAACTCTGTTACTGGTAACGCGGCGCGCTGTGAATGGAAGGCCCGGATCTGCTAAACAAAACCTATCCACACGCGGAGATTAGTGGGTGAAGAAGAAGAGGCCACTGGGCGACCTGTCGACCATCGTTTCGGACCGTCATGCCTTTCAAGAAGGAGTCCACGTCGCTTGGTTGAGAATACTTGCTCGTTGCGGTAGGGCGGAAGTTCGCCGAAGTCAAAATAGGGCGACTAGTTGGGAACCCGAGCCCACCGAGGTCCCAATGCACCCACCGTAGCCGTATCGTGGCTAGCCGCGCGGCGGGGACCTCGTTTCTTCACCTCGGCAGGCCCCTGTCCTATCGACACACCTTGATAGCATGTGGGTACAAGGAATATTAACTTTTCCGTAGGCTTGCTTTCCCGTCCCGCCACAAGGTTAGATGGGACGGACGAGTCAGTGCGTCCCCAAAAATAGAGTTCAGCCGAACATGCTTACGAATGTGCGCAGACCACCAGGCGAAACAAAACCCATAGTCTGGATCTGTATTAGCATGTAATTAGTACGTGGTTCTTGTAGCAGACGGGCGAGTTGCAAAGCTGGGCTTGCTGACTCCGTCGCGAAGAGCAGAACGTGGATCAGACCTCACGCGCTCGTCGTGGAACCCAAACTACCGGGTGGGCAGTTCCGGGCGACAGATAACGAAGTTGTAGAGGCTTTCACGTGCCAGCAACGCAGGCAAGTTGAGATGAGAGAAGTCAGATATCGTCTCAGACAAGCTGTGCATCGTATGTATCTGTACAACTGGGTATGTAGACAACACTCGGCATAGGGTTGGCTATTTGAACTCGTCATCAAGGCTATGGTCCGCTACAGCCAGCTAGCCAGGTAGATACGACGGAGTGAGGAAGCGAGGAATGAAACGAATGACGGCGCGCGATCGGAGGTCACCGGATCCATAAGCATCGTCGCCGTCGCCTCTTTCGACCGCGCGTTGCGTGTCGAACTCCGGGCGCCACAAGGCACTCTATCTAGACTACCGTGTATACGTAAGCGGCGCGTCAAGGCTGAGATCCAGCTAATAACTCCGGTCAGCGAAATGTCTGACACACACGCATAGCGCCACAGGCTGAGACGGGGCCCAGGCTGGCTCTATGCTCGACGTCAGCGGACACCACCAAAACGTGACGTCGCATTATAGGTGTGCGCCGTTGCTGACTGTGTCACGAGACCGAAGCAGAGGGCCTCTACGTGAAGTAGAACAGAGTTTGAAGTTTCGGCCCGGCGTCCCTCCCATCGAGATAGGAAAGCCGGGGCTGCTCTCTCTTGCGGCAGACAACTCAGCCATGTTCGACCCATCAACGCGGCGTCCCTTCAACATACGGTTGATTACTAGCTCTACCAAGATGTGCAACTGCTTACATAGAGGCGGTCAGACGAAGCAGTTTCTCGAAAACGCATCTGCCTACCGCATCCTTACGAATGGGTATCGATAGACTGTACCTACAGTAGTTCAATACGCAATGCGTGTATCTTCCGTGGGAACCGAAGGCTTCATTTGCGCATACACGCATAAGAGAGGCCGCTGCGCGATGGGTCGAAATTCTTATAGAAGGGCCTAGGCAACAAAGGCGTGAGACGTGGCAGCAATGGAGGGGCTCCAATACATTAGCCACGTCTCTATTCGACAACGAGACCGGCGCAGGAATCCGCTATCCTGACCGCCTCTAAGCGGCGCCTTTCTATTGTATGGTCGAAATCTATCGTCGTTATCGTGAAGTCCGGTGATGAGATGCTTCTAGGCTCTGCCGAAAGCCCATCTTTATCGCCATCCAAATCGGCCGTGTAAAAGTTTGATAGTGAATCATCGCAAAATCGGGTCGCTTGAAAAACTAACAAGCTTCTGTAACTGCCGGAGCGCATACTTGCCCCCTATAGATAGGAGGGGTCCCGTTGACGGGACTTTGTTCACCCCTCCTCAAGACGGCTGCATAAAGCTTTACTCTAGGGAGCGCATGAAGGAGCCACTTATCCATTTTGTGCAAAGCCAGAGAAAATGCCCAACACCAAAACTTCTACACTAACACTTGAAGAAGACACCAACCCCACCATAGCGCTTAAGTACTAGAAACAGCGGTACTAAGTACGATACGCGGCAGGATCGTTCCGAGTGACGATAACGTCAAGTGCTCGCTCGAATGGGAATGGATCAGGATGACACGCAGCCTTCGAAGGTCAGGTGTCGGCGCTAACCGCCTAGGACTAGTCTGGGTAGTCCGTCAGTACTGTACGAGTCGATTCTACAAGTTCATAGTCTGCTCCTAGTAATTCCTTAGCCGGGTATGCTGAAGATAGCCCGCAGGCAGGGCGCAGGGCAGGGAGACGGGATAGATATCAGTAGGCAAGGCCGCGATGGATCTCGGAACACACACACATATGTACCTACCTAACTTTCCCCATCGGATGCTCCATGTCAGGGCGATATGCAAGTTCTGGTCCTCTCGCATGCCACATATTGGAGAAGAGGAGTTCGTGGGGCTCCCTCTGCCTAGGTATTGGCACGGGGAGTCCAAGGCATCAATCGTGCTCGCTTGATGCGAGGTGGCCCTGCTGAGTGTCCTGCGTAGTGATAGCAGCGACGAGATCTGAAATCCGTCGGAACGGGGCGGTGTGAATGGTGGGAAAGCGGAGGGGAAGGAGACTACATCGTGATATCTGTCTGGGTCGCCCACTGTTCCCACCGCAGGATGTTCATTAATTTTTAACGACCTATACACTTCATATGTAATAAGCAGAGGGGTATGTTAGTAAAAGGGAGAACAACAAAAGGTCCAGAACAGGAACGGATGAATCGGACCCCGCCGGCGGATAGCAGCCGTGTGCATAGGTCATAAATGTGTGAGGACTGCAATGCGCCCGACCAAGACTCCCCTCACAAGTTCTCCGCATCCGGGGGACCAAAAAGACATCGCGGTAGCAAGACATTCATCAGGCGGTTTCTGGTCTGATGGGGCGGCCCCTCTCCCCTCCAAGAAAAGGTATCTAGGAACAGATGTACTAACCCACATCTAATCAAGTTCCGCTTCTATTTACATATCCATACGCATATAGGGCAGACAGATAGGGACTCGGCGACAGGCAGGGCAGAGAGGGGGAGAAGAGCCGTGCCGAGCCTGACGGGCTTCGTGGCCTCTTGGCCTCTCTCTTCTCTCCCTTCCTCCTCCGGCCCTGCTGCGCGCGGGAAGTAGCCCTTTCACCGCCATGTGGCCGGGTCCCACCTCCTGAGTCCGTCCAATGGCCAGACCCGACGGGTAGCAATTTGGATTCGGGGGAGGGAGAGGGACGCCCAAAGCGTCGACATGCATGGTGTCATGAGTTGAGGGCTTGCATAGGGTTCTGGAAGAGGATATGTTGATTCGCCCGAATTCTATCCGAAATCAAGTAATAAAATGACCGCATGCTGCTGCAGCTGGGAGGGAGACGAAAGGCATCATCGCCAATAGATAGCAGGCATGAGGAGCTTACTACGTTCAAGAAGTGACGGGCTGGGGGCTGCACTGCAACCGAACTGAACATGAATCATGAACATGTGCATATACCGCTACAAATAACATCGCGAGAACTGCTGTGATTGATCGCGCACGTCACAAGCAAGCAAGCCTCATCGCAACGGCGCCCAGGCCCTTCAATTTCCCGTCGCTGATCAGCAGCAGCGGTCAACTGTGGTGGTTCCCGCGTGTGGAAGACGCCAGCCAATGGAGAGTTCCAGATCGCATCCTTTTCGCGCCTCATATCATAAATCACTCATTGCATCGTACATACGTATTCTAGGTGGTGGCGTGAACACGAACGGCCCGACCGCTAAACCTAAGCTTCAGGACGGGTATCATGAATGCATGATAGTGGAGGAAGAGGGCGCGGCAATGAAGAGACTCTTGCACGAGCCAGGTAGTAATGATAAGATAAAATGTGTAAAGTGGAAGGGGGAGAAAGAGAGGAGAAGGGAAAGGAAGAAGAGCAAGGCAACCAACCAACCACTTGTCAGCCAATGCGGAGCTAATGCATGCTGGCGTTGCATTGCAGCACCCACGGCACACAAGACGGAGGGGAAGCATGAACCCAAGGCACGGCTTGGCCTGTCGTGCCTTATGCTTCCGTCGGTCGCACCCAAAAGTAAGGCGAGTGGCAACCAGTACGCCTCGCCCAATGAAGCGCGGACCTCCGCTTGGGAATGATGATGCATTTGGCCGCCAATATCTTCTTCATCTATGCCGGTCTAGGGTTGAGATGTGCTAAAAGACTGAAAGGTGTGCGTGTAGGTATTTTGAAGTGGTAGCTACAAAGCATGTAGTAGCAGGAGTAGTAGCAAGGAACACTGGAGCGGTGAATGGAGACGGGTGACAATGGGCATGCCCAAGAATACAAGCACGAGCAAAGACGGGTCAAGGCAAGATTTGGTGAGTATGAGCGATCGTTCACCGTATTTTTTGTATTTCGTTGTGAAACTTTCTTGTAGTATTTTGGTATCTCAGTTCCCAGGAGACACAAGCCTCAGGGGCTGTTCTCCCGGGTATCAACGTAATATGATTGCACCGACCAAACCAATGGTCGAGCGATCTTTGGGTATTCACCCGTCTCTTCTTAATCGTAATCCCGTAGGCCGAATAACCGGCCTGCAAAAACTTTTCCCAACTGTCCCCGTAACAAACCAACGTTCTCCAAACCCCAGCAGGCCTGTCCAGAAACTTTGTGTGGTATCATCCGAGCGAAAGTCGCGAGCTCCCTCTCTAAATGCAGCCTGACAAAACAAAAAGCAGTAGACCATGAATCACTCCTCCACCTGTATTTGGAGTATTTCCGAGATGTATGCCTTGCGCCGTATAAAAATGCAATGACCTCTCCTGTCCTGGGTCCAGTGAGGGTAGAGCTGGAAATCCGTGGTTCCCATGTCTTTTATGATTTGAACTCCCATCTCCCAAACCATCCGCCAACTCCTCGCTGGAATAACAAAAGAAAAACAGGACTTCGACGTAGGTACAAAGTTTTGAATGTAGAAAGCTCCAAGCTTTTGGCCGCATTGGCATGCGACACATTGGAATGTCCTCTCCTGCCCTTGGGACATGTAATCCAGTCCCCATGTAGAAGCATTAGGTCAGATTTTTAAGATTGGTGGTAAGTCGCCATGATGGGTGTGGCATTCCTTCGGGTCGTATGGTCCAGGCTCCAAGTAGGATCTACCAGATCCAAAGGGGGGCTGGCTTCTTCCTTTGGTTTAACAAATACAAATCCCAAGGATAAAGTCCGGGCGGATCAAATTAAGCCAGGCAGCGTGGGCTAGTAACAACCATGGAAGCTGTTGAAAACATGAACCTGGTGATGAAAGGGTGTAGGGTGATGTATCGGCGCGGCTGCGTACCGGTTGACTACTTCCCAGAAATATGGGAAGGCTAACCTGGGCGCACAACTGGCCGGGGGCATAGGGGCCTGGACGGGATAGGGCTGGCAGGGTTGGCAAGATTCCGGGACGGGCCCAGTATATTGTGGTAGGTATTCCTGTGGCATCAACGCCTTGGATTCGGGTGAATCAAGGATATGAGGCTCTTGAGGCATGTCTTCATCCAGGACGGCGACGTCATCAAAGTCGTCATCGATTGTCGAGCAACTTGAAATTAGAGAACCATCATCTGAAGAGCAAGTGGATTCGCCGTCGGAATCCAACGAGGCGGGTGATGTTGGTGCGTCGTAGCTGAAATCGTCGGTGTCCTGACAGTCAACGTATTCAGACGGCTCCGGTGAAGCCGGAGGTGTCGGCAGGACTGAGGGAGCCGGCGCAGCCGGAATGGTAAACCTAGGGCAGGCGATTATGCTTTCCCGGAGCTCTGGCAAAGTGATCCTCTCTTCTGGGTTGCGGGCGAAGATCCTTCCTAGGATGGCGTTCAGCTCGTCCGACACAGGTAGAATTGTCTTTAGGAAATCCTGGCTTCTGGTGAAAGCACGGTATGTAGAATCCTCAAAAGAAGCCTGTTTCCATGGATTGCGACCACAGGTCAGGTTCACGAGGATGACACCAAGGCTCCAGACGTCATTAGGTGCACAGTAATAGAATGGTCTCCGGGATGATGGATCCAAGCATTCTGTTCAGAGCGAAGGACTGGTTAGTATTGTTCAGGTGGGGGCAGTGGTGGAGCGAGTCGTACCTGGCGACATGTAGAAGGTCGAGCCGCATCCATAATCCTCGGATCGAGCAGATGAGGTGGCCAATCCAAAGTCGGCCAGCTTGACGGTCTTTCCCTGGTTCGTGACGAGCACGTTTTCTGGCTTCAAGTCCCGGTGGTAGACACCCAAGGTATGGCAATGTTCAACGGCATCCAAAATCTGAAGGAAAACATCCTTGGCCAAATCATCCTTACCAACGTATTGTCCTCGCTCCGTAATGTTGAGGAACAGATCACCTTCGGGACAATACTCCAGGACAACGTAAATGCAATCAGGGTCATCCACAATCTTATGCATGGAAACAACGTTAGGATGGGCAGAGGCGAGGTAGTGTAGACGAAGCTCCCGGTGCTGGAAAGCCATCTGGCGCTGGTCCAACGGGGTCCCGTCCGCATTGAACTTGCTGAGAGTCTTGACGGCATATTGGATGCCTGTCTTCATGTCGACCGCAAGATATACCACACCGTAGGCTCCGGTACCGATAATCCCTATCAGCTTGAGGCTCTCCCCCAGAAATTTCCCTAGCCTCTCCTCTGGCGCAACCGGGGCGTATCGCGTCTGGCAGACGGGCGGGACGGCAAATGACTGCTGTTGAAACGCACACCTGTTGTTGTATGACGGCGACGCCGGAGGGGTCGGATACCCGTATGCTGGCACATTATGCATATTACTGAAGGTGTCACTGTCCTTCTCCTGATCAAAACCTTGGCGGAGAAACAGTGGCTAGGAAGCAAACAAGAGGAAATGGCCTATTTCCACAGGAACAGTATCTTCAACCAAATGGGATGTATCCACGGAATTCCTTGGGTCGATATTAGTATCCTAGGGCCAGACAGGGAGACGCCGATTCCACGGGTCGAAAGGATCAAGACGTCTTCGCCGAGTGACGCATGGAAGGTCGAGTGGTTGTTGTTAAGTTTGGAGTCGGAAGCGCAGATGTAGGCGACGAGAAATCGACTCTGAGGGAGTGTTGAAGTTGAGTTTTTGTGTGGTGGTTGAGAAAGGAGTGTAACGAATGATGTGTAGTCTTGATCAGGATACAAAGTGGGAGGTTGATGTAGATATTCAGATCACAACGGTCTGGCTGTCCAGGGTCTGTGTGGTGCGTGTTTGAGTGGTTCAACCACCCTCCTGGTCGTCTTGGCCCGAGGTACGTATATTCAAAGACCAACTCATCCCTGTCTGAGGTTTCGCCCCACTCGCCTGCGCCTGTACGCGCTATTTCTGAAATTCGCTGCGCTAATAACTATGTAGCGCTGGATAGCGGTCCACGGCGTTGGGCGAGACATATGAGATGCGAGCGTGTGGGCGTGAGAAAGGGGAGGGTCGGCAAGGAATGGATACACTGGCCCAAGGACACTAGGGCACTCCACCACGAGGGGAAGGAATGGGCAGGCCCTGAAGGACCGAGATTTTCTGTGACGCTTCGTAATGAACGGGGCCAAGGATGTCTGACACACGAAAGAGTGGACGGTCCACTCAGCATCGAGGACCCGCTGCCACTCCACCGGAGAGCCCTGCCTCCATCTAATAACACGCCTTGGGTGGGAGGGGACCCTTGTCCAAAGGTGTTAAGAAACCAGATGGGAAAGGGGCGTGCGTGTGATCGCTCATCAAAACTGGCTGCTGACACTCCACATCATCTCGTTCTCGTTGGTTGTGCGCCGCCGGCCTGCCTTCCCACTGGCCGGGCAAATCGTCATAATAGACGGCACCCGTGACTCGTGTGCTTTTTCTGCGGTACTTTGCCCTCTTAAGGCCATTGCCGGCCGGCTGGTTGGCAGATCCTCCCATGTCAGAATACTGTCGAGCTAGCTTATCAAACATTCTCTCATCTCGATCGAACTGAACTGAGCCTGCGCTAGGAGAGTGGCGAGCGGGACGTATGAGCTTGATGATAATAAAATAGAGAAAAGCACTCCTACATAATAGCCTACCAAACTAGCCGGCGACTGTCATCTTCCAGTTAATTAAGCTACAACTATATAATACCACAGATGATAGTCCTGAGATTGCATCAGCGTTTGGGTTAAGGCGGATTACCAATCCGCCACTGGTCAAACTTTCTTGTTGCGCCGTCGCATCGTAGTTTGACCATTACGTGGTACATATGTTTTAAGTAACCGCTGGTGGGCTTCTAATGGTAAGGTTATTCCTTTCCCCCCCTTCTACTACGACGGCTGCTCGGCATTGTTTGTATCGCAACTGGGACTCGCATGAAGTACCTGCGGTAGGGCGAAGATTCAAGACCGCTTTCCAGCGAGCTGGGCCGGGCTTATCCCGCAAGGCACGGGGTTTCTGTTGCAAGAGATGCTTCGTCCCCTGGGTGATCTATGCGGAAAATGGAGAAGACTGCTGGGAATGCTTGTTCACGCTAGTTTGCTGGCATTGCAAAGCGCACGACTGGGGTTTAGCACTTGACGGATTGATGCCATGTGTCTGGTAGCACGTAGCTTGTTTCGCCTCCTCAGAAGACTCCATCTTTATCAAGGGCTTGATACCGCCGTACACTACTCGCACATCCCTAGGTTTACGGAGATGATCTGTTAGACGCAGGCACAGATTGGAATGACAGATCCAGAAGCAGGATTCCCTCGGAAGGATGCAGGCTGAATAAAGCTGAGACCAACGGCCATTCCTGATCGAGAGAGTCATAACAACAAAGAACAGAAGCTGTTTGGATTTGGAGTGGTTCATTCACCTGCCTACCTACCTCCATAGCATAGATCCCGTACGTACATACACATACACATATGCCATGACACCTACCTGTCGTTTAGGATGTGTGTATCCCTCTGGGCCCGACCAATTATAATGCATTCAGGCCCTCCGCAGTAGGTTTCGCCGCATACGCTGGAAGAGAGATGTGTCGGATGGTTGAAACTTTGTCGTTGACTGGCTGGCTCCGACGCCCACTAGACGCTTTCCTAGCGGGCTTTCGAGTTAGTCACCCATACATATAATCGGTGCCACAATATGTGTATGGATTGAACAACGGATGCTACATCAATGCCGTCTTGCAGGAAGAGATTGGCGCTGGCGAATCAGACGGAACCTCTCAGCCCTCTCAGCGCTTTCTCAGCCACTTCCACAAGGGAGACATCTGACAGAAAAGCTGCAAGACACATGAACGGGTCCGTCTAGGGGCGTCTCGTTGTCGCTCTGACCAATAGAGAAGCATGCCACAGCCAGACTGCAGTCGGCCGCATCTTGGGCTCTGCGGACCCCCCTTCTCCCCGCTCGCGATCTGTTCTATGTATATACCGCTACCTAAGATATCACTTTAGGTATCTGCACCGGATCCTCTATAGAGTCGTGTTTATACTGAAATCGCCTAGGTGCCACGCTTGGACAACGGCCGGGTCGGAGGTCCAGGGGCCCTAGTTTACATGTAGTCTCACTTCCATATGTAGCTATATACATATTATTTGGTGGACCTCGACGATGTAGTAATAACAAATTCGTGAATTACATTGTACCTACCGGCGCAAGGTACGTGTACTTGCATGGAGCGGGCGGTCCATACATGTACATGTATACTGGTAAGGTGCAAAAGGAGTAGCGATGGCGAAGCCTCAGGGCTCACGCTCAGCAGTGCATTGACTGCTGAAGACGACACTTCGTCGGTCTGTGATCTGGCTAGTCACCCATCAAAGTGGACAGGCAGGCATAGACCCAGATCCCGCGGACGGTCAGACGGGTCTATCTGCCTACCAGCAGGGTCTGCCCGTCTGCGTGCCCTGTCCTGCCTGTCCGAGGCAACACAGTGATCGAAGAGAGAGGCAAGGGAGGAACTCTTATTCGCCAGTTGATTGAAGAACAGTGAGGGACTATCTCCGATATGATGGTGTGGGTGGGTAGTAGTAATCTACGCCTGTGTTGCATGCAGTAGCCTCGTAATGGAAGGATCCTACGGGCTTGTATGGCGAGTTCAGGGCACCGCGCCTTGCCGAGAATGAGGAGTGAGGCTGTCGGCCAAGGATGCCAACGCGCTGATGGCCACTCAGCGTCTGACAGATTAATTGGGATTACACCAGAACGAGCATCCAAATCACCCAATGGGTAACATCGACCGCCTGCAATCACATATGCGCATAATATTGGACGTCGCATGACCGTCGAATGTTTCCTCTCCTTTTACTCCCTTCTCGCCTTCTGCCGTAATATGAGATTAGAGATATTCCTGGGAGTTTCGTTCTGAGTCACCGCGCCAACCTCGATTATCGAAGTCAGCCGAGAAATTATAGCAGCACATGTATACATCATACATAGTCTTGGCAACTGTTGCAGCCATGTTCTTGCACCACTTCTCATCACATCAACGATATACCTGTTGTTGGCTGATCTCTCCTGATATAACTAACCTCCGTTACTTACTATCCGTATACTCCAAGGTAGTACTTATGATGTTTATACCGACATTGTATCTTTGCACGTTGTATCTGTGTAATCGTCCGTTGGGTTGATGTCAACACAAGCCGCCCGATTAACCTCGTCCTCGTTTGCTTGCAAGCCAGGTTTCTGTACTTGTGACGTTGTGACGAATTCCGAGACATAAACCCATGCCTAGCTAAACTCTAGGCTCTCGTCCACCTCGGGAGTTAACCCTAGACGGTTTGGACGGGCATCGTTCATCAAGCGTGAACTAGTGTGATCCCGAAACATTGGCTGGGCCGCACTGGCAATCAGCGACCGAGCATGGTCCCTTGCTTCAGCGAGATTTCGCACGAGAGAAACAAGGCTTAAAAACCATATGCTCCGTGCGCACTTTTTCTTTTTCCTGTCGCCCTGCCGGTCAGCCTCACGGGATGCCCTGCTCTCTCACTACGGGACCGAGGCTGTCGTATAGCCGAACCATTCCCGTGCCCGTCGGCTGGTGTACGAAGTCAACAGCGATGGCGGGATGCACGCCTCTTAGACGGCCGTGTTAACCGTTCACCATGGTTCTCGCTTCTACCCTGGGCGTACGTCGGGGCCATAAACCCATTCACAAACCCGAGACGGAACACTCTGCAAAGCCCAGACCCTGAAGATCGGCATCGTGAGCTTCGGTGCTTCTGCCCAGCTCGTCGCGTGACCCGCGAATAGGTTGTACCCAGGTTATCGAGAACTCTATCCCTGGACTCCGTTTTACACAGGAGCGAAGATCTCGTCAGATCCCACGTGATAGATTGCCAAGAGTCGGCCATCCTCATAGATTGGTCTAAGCTGGGGTTAATTACCTGATCCTGATCCTGAAATATACCGACCGCGGCCCACGGAACATTCGAATCCTGTTGTAGCGTCGATCAGGCCAGTGTCATCGCTGGTTCTGAGTTTCCCCTAGTGCCCCCTTTAAATTTACAGCCTCCATGTGGTCTCCAGCTTTGAGGGTTAAGATACACACATACATACATACATATATAACTATCTCAATGTAGTATAGCAAGCAGTAAACATGTATCATTAGCTTATGAACTGCTGGAGTAGCTAAGCATTTTGGGGGCCAGGCTAGGGGAATACTCGCCCATGGTCCTAGCTTTCTGGAGAGCGGGAAGCGACTTAAAACCTTCCCGAGCTTGGTATGTGGCTTTGACGTAAACCTTCGTCACCGACTGCCCCGCTAGTTCATCATTGTTGATGGTGACAATCATAGATAATGGCGCTGGAACGTGATGACCTTGGAGGCGGGCGAAGTTCCGGCGTCTGTGTGGACGCGGATCTCCGCTCACCGCAGTGAAAGGAATTGATGGATCATTCACATCTCTGGAAACAGACGATCCTCTCGTCGAATATTCTCCAGCCGTCGCCCCTGGTGTAGCTTTGGTCTATCACACCGCCCCAGCATTCCGTCTCATCTCCAAGATCGAATGCGTGAAGGGACTAACTACTACCTACCCAATAGATATTACCGGCGTCCATATGTAGTGACAGGCCTGGCCAAGAATATTGATGAGACAGTATATTTTTCGTCCACGGCAATGAGGGTTATTGGCTGGGCGATGATATGAATCGTCCACATGCAAAGCGCACTGCATTTTCCATCTGAGGCATGACACATTGCAACCGCGATAGTCAATGAGGCCGCCCGAGCTAGAGCGTCATCTCTACGGACGATGCGAGCTAGTTAATTGATTTACTACTACGTCTTCATCGTTCACTGGTGGAAAAGGCATGTCGGTAGGGCAGATCATAAGTGCTGATGGACTACCGTGCGACAATTGAGCGAGGAAATCCCTGTGCCCCTCCAGCCTTCTTCGTTCACAGGAGTTGTATCGCTGTATATTATTCTCCCAGTACGCCCATGACCAACATTTCCAGAATAGGCCGTCGGCTATTTCCGAGCGGAGGGGTCGTGGCGGCACGATGGGAAGGCCTATGACGGCGCCGTTACATTCCAAATAAACAATGGAATTGGACCTGACGGCATCCCAGAATAAAGGGCGTCTCGAAGTGCCTTCTGCCGATCTACGGGTGATGTAGCATGCCTGCTGACGTTCTGATGTTCTAAACCCTTCCGGCGTAGAGACCTCTAGTGCCGCCCGAGCGACCAATGAACCAACACGGTGCATATGCGAACAATAATCGCAGTACGTCAGCAACGATATTCTTCAATATCGACGGCGTCTGTGAATGGCTCCGTGCCGCCCGGTTGGCATTACGCAGGCGCTTACTCTGACGCCTTCCTCGTCTAGACCTCCTTTCAAACTACCCTAGCTACGCAGGACGAGACCCCCGCCCGGTGCAGTTGGCAAGACCAATCTCAAGTTATTGGGGTAGCATCCTCTCCCGCCGCATCTGACATTAATGTGACTGCTTTTGACGGGTGCAGGCAGAACTTCTTCGGTGATGGCATATTCTTGCCGATCTGGTGCAGACGCTGAGGGGGCTGGCTGGCCCCGATTGACGCAACTCCTAGTATTTCTACATGTTGAACGGTCATTGCTACTGTAGCCTACCACGCCTACCCGTCACCGCTTCGTTGGGAGCCCCTTTTCTCGTCGTCTGCATGACCTATCTAAACAGTGGCAGGAAGCCATGCGCCGCCAAGGGGGGCGGACGGGAGGTCTCACAGGTGCTGCCTGTACATAGAATGTTACTATGGAAACCGCAAAAGTTCACTCTGTGCCCTTTGGCCCCTCACGAGGCTGTGTAAGCAATATGCCTGTTGTCCAGTTGATGGGAGAGACGATCTGAGAGTCAAGAGAAGAGTTAGTCCCGCCGTCTTGGGATCTAATTTGTCGCCTCTCGGCCACCTGCATATGCCTCAAGGTGCCATTGGGGGCATAAGAATCTTGATATGACGGCTAGCCGCCCAGCAGCGTTGAACAGGTGGTTATCCCGATATCTAGAGAGCTATCAACAAATGTAGACGGCGAGAGGGGCTGAGGAGATGTGAATTGTCTATTCGCCACCGTTCGGTTTCGAAGTATCAACCTCGCTTGCCCCATGAGAGAAACCTTCAATAGGGACAGACGAGAAGTGATTCTCGACCAACGCGGAGCACACATGCACGTCTACGGCAGTGGAAGGTGACAGGGAAACTCTGACATGGCTTAGCCCCGATGTTGTGTTACACCCTCTCCGTCCTACCTTCGCCACATCGGCTTGCTTCAGATGCCTGCCCTTGCTTTGTGCCATCTTGACGCCCTTCTGTACACGGTGCTTCCGATTCCCATGGAAAAACTTGATAGTACAGTTCCAATTCCTTGATTATTGCTGTATCATATCTCATCTCTCAGACGTAGCCTAATGCAAAAGGCGGAGATCGCAACGCCCCCGCACGAGTGCCGGAATACCTCGATAGGGTTTCGCTCTATCCGATCCAGGCCAGGGCAGCCTAGACAGGCAGCCCGCGCGACTCCGGCGGAGACCGAGACGCTACCCCCTACTCGTCCCGGGTGCCGGCAAGGGAGCCGCACAGCAACAACCCGGCCGTCTGCAGGCCTCCGTACGATGACCCAGACTCCTGCCCTTCCTCCTTTACGCACGGTACCATGTTCTGACCCGGTAACACGTTCTAGCCCTGATACTACGCAACTAACCAGCCACCTCAGACATCTTCCGCGCTAGGTCGGACGGACAGACCGGGGGGGCGCCCCTTCTGTGCACCGGTAGTCTTTGCTATCTGTATGTAGGCGTGTACGTGCGCGCGCTGTCTTCCGTGCCGCGTCGCGGCACGACCGTCAACTCTTGCAGCCTCGCACGGCGGACGGGCGGCTGGAGCGTGGCACACGGTGCCGTTTGGCGCGCGCGATATCCGTGGTGGTAAGTGGTTAGCGCCCGTTGGTTGGCTCATACATACTTAGATACACATACCTAGGTCCTTACTCATTTATACACATACACGTACATACATATCCGGGTACACATACAAGCGTGTGCGTGCAGGTTTCATCCGATACCTGAAGTTCAACTGCTAACTCTGGGGCGTGAGCCCAGCTCAGCCAGGGCTGGAACATCTAGTTGCCGGGCTGACTGACTGACTACTTACATACGCCGCTCGCCGCATGTCAGGGGAGAGTCTAGACGAGGGGGTATGGGAGAGACGCACGCAACGCATGCGTGGCGTAGCGCTCGGATGTGTCCAGTTCCTTTAACAGCTTCCAGGCAGCCAACGAGCTGGCATCGAGACATGCATGTATGCATGCCCCTTCGTCTTCCAGACTTGAAGATGTACATGCGACTTCTATCTAGGCGCACAAGGGCGGGCAGACAGGCAGATCGCTGCCAATACACAGGGCAGACAGCCAGGCAGGCAGCTCACCCTACCGCACGAATCGGGAGGCGAGTGTCAGCCAACCCCGTGCGACAGGCGCCCCGGCGTGCCACCGGATCCGTGATCTGTTGTCCGGCGGGAACGACGGGTGGGAAATAGGGGTGCGGGATGTGGGAAGGGCCGACAGGTAGAGAGGCAAATAGGCAGGCAAACACATCGGGAGATAGGCAGGCAGACGTGGAGGCACAACGATCGCAATGACTCAGGCAGATCCCGGTAGTGGCCCTGACTCACTGGCTCGCTGACTGACTGCAGTAGGTTACCGGTATAGCAAGCAACAGGCGGCCGGATGGCGCGGCTCGCTACACGCAGGCACATAACGGCGCAGGCGTCGCTTGACCATGATTTATCTATCCACTCATCTAGCAATCGATCCGTACCAACTAAAGGACCCGCGTCTCTGACCTGGGAAATATCGAAGTAGGCAGATGGGGCTCCCTGTGTTTAGGCAGAGAGACGGAAAATATGTGCCAGGAAGTCAGTCGGTTGACTATGCAGAGCAAGTCCAGCCTACACGATCCATCATGTCCCAGACGCGGCCGAGCGTTGGTAACTTAGGTCGGCGACATGGCTATTATCATAACATCCAGTTCTATAATAAGTGAACGTTGGCATGTTCCAACAGCATTCCAGCGCCCCTGTTACGGCAAGTGGAAACGGCCGATTCGACCGAGGATCAGCAGCAGCTTATCATCGTCCACGATCCCTCATCCATCGCCCGCTTCCTCGAGTCTCGGCAAGTACGTCACTATCCAGATATAGCAGCAGCCTACGGAGCGCCATTGTGAATCGTAGGGCTAGAGCCGTAGTAAGCAAGTAGCTAGCTCCCTCGCGATTCGCTCCGCGATGTCAACATATAACATGGGGAGTCTTCCGCTTTCATAGGATCTAGATAGACACATGCGTGATGGATCCAGCTGGAAGTAGCCGAGTTTACCCCAGCATGAATCTGGCTTAGTGATGTTATGCATGAGAAGAACTAAGGATAGTTTCACTAATCCGGGGAAATCCTTCTCACTAGATCAACAGCCACGCCTGATAATCGCCTGATCCGATTCACTGTCCTATTCTAGTTAGACTACTTAGGGCTGCGATGGAGAAGGCATCATGTGCATGATCAAGGTGTCTATCTTGCCGTGCCGCGAAGGTAATCCATGGGCAGGTCCGCAGTTCCTATATACCCGCGAGTACCAAGGCCTTCGCCTGCTGGTATTGCAACGACACAGGGAAATCGTCAAAAACCTGCGAGGACTAGCTAATTATTCAACAGGAATCCAAGATGTCCTATTCTTAAAGGCCGGCCGAGTCGATGTTTGCTACGCACTGGGCTATACAACCGAAAGTCCTCTCCGTATATGTACACACACCTCCACGTCTAGATAAACGCGCGCACGGAGTGGATTATCGGCATGATCGATACACCTCACCTCCATTTACTACTTCGACAGACCCCCAACTTCTACCGGAAGGGGCCAGCGACCTTGGTGGAGAAGAATGGGTGTTTTAGCGCCTCAGTCGGGGTAATTCTCTTGTCTGGGTTGAGCGTTAGACAACGCTCTAGCAGATCAACGAAGTGATTAAGCTCCCTGTACTCCACGTCGCTCATGCCACCAGATGCAGCCATAAGGCGCGTGCGAAGGTCGCGCGTAGGCTTGACCATAGTCAAGGTCCGAACGGTGGTCTGTAAGCACCCAAATTAGTAACCACATTGTCAATTTAGATTTCGATAAAAATAAGACGTAAACGTAATGGGTCTCTAAGCGTTCAGGTATCGAGCCCTTGAAGGCTAAGCTTGGGAGTAGACACATCAACTTGAGGGTCCCTTCCGAAAGCCGAAAACGTTCCCGGCATGAATGGGCAGGTGATAGGAGATGACCAGAGGACACCTAACCACTAACCACCCCAACGGGCAGGATGACAATCCCTACGGCTGGATCACTCCCTCTGCAGAGGTTCATTTGAGTCTTGCCGGTTGCATCCGCGCCCTTCGGCGCTAAAAGCCGCAGGGATTGACCAGGGCAGATATAAAAATAGAAATGATGGATGTCCGATGATTTGACGGCCATCTCGGAACATCGCGTCGCTGATTGGAAATAGAAAAGACGGAAACGCAACAGAAAATTCGGTAACGTACCTTATTCAATACTTTGTCATGTTCGACGCTGATGAAGTTGCCGAGATCATCAAAATGCAACTGTGATAGTTGGCCACGCTTGTACAGCTTAGGGGTGAACTTCCCACGAATCTCCATGATTGCCTTGAGCATCTGGTTGTTGCTGTCGCCCGTAAATAGAATCTTTCCGGTGTACAGTTCGTAAAGCGTACAGCCTATTGACCACATGTCCACGGCGTAGTCGTATGGCATTCCCAGAATAATCTCTGGAGCTCGATAGAACCTACTGACAAGGTAGGGCGTGATTTCAGTATGTGCTGTTGCAGCATCTGACCTATCAATAGCTGTACCCAAATCGCAGATCTTCAGGATATTACGCGACTCATTGACCTGGGAACAGTCAGCAAACTGATCAATACTCTAAGGAAGGCAGACTTACCAAGATGTTGTCGGGTTTCAAATCTGCATGGATGATGCTGCACCTGCGAAGATGAGTCAAGGCAACGAAGATCTGATGTGCATAAGCCCGGGTTGCACTCAGGTTGATACCGACATTGTTGCCAAATTTCTTCAGGACTTCTCGCAAATTCAAGCTGAGGTTCTCGAATGCCAGACAAAGATGGCCCT
The DNA here is from genome assembly GCA_004155915.1 of Monosporascus sp. CRB-9-2. Lineage (NCBI taxonomy): Eukaryota > Fungi > Ascomycota > Sordariomycetes > Xylariales > Monosporascus > Monosporascus sp. CRB-9-2. The sequence goes on from QJOA01000046.1 coordinate 43,971, forward strand.
TGTGCTCAAAATGGCGCTCGAATTTGACGATATGCTTACGGTTGTCAGGATCGGCCTCATTCAGCTTCTGCAGAATTGCGATTTCTGTGTAGCCGCCCTTCCGGAGAGCATCGTTGTTCCGCATCATCTTGATGGCGACGAGTTTCGAGTTTGTAATGTCAACAGCTCGAGCAACTCCAGAGAACATGCCCTTACCCAAAGTGGCTTGAACTTGATATCGGCCATTCAAGATCTCGCCAATCCGGATCTTATAATATCCGTCCTTGTCGTCGCCCTCGAGGATACCTCCACCGTTAGGCGGAGCTAGAGCGGCGGGGACTTTGCGATCGTCTACCAAGGGTCCAACATCCGTAGGCTTAGGAGCAGCGAACTTGTCTTCATCAAACTCTTCGGCAAACATGTCGAAATCATCATCCTCATCCCCGTCAGCCCCTTTGGATTGCTGCAGCACCGCCTCTTCTTTCACTGGGGGTATCTCTGCCTTTTGGTCAGTGGGTAGTACTTCTCCGTGAGGACCCAGATGGCCATGGCGCAGCTCATCCCGAAGTTCGTCTTCTCTCATGTCAGCAGTTGGATCATAGTCTGCTGCAGAAGGGCCGTCATCATCAGCATTTCTAGATTCGGCGTGAGTATTAATCAACTCTTGGTCATTTGATATGTCAAGTACAGCGGGCGACATGCCCTCCTGCATAACCTGCGCCGGAGACGAAGGAGAAGATGCGACTGAAAATTCGTCAGCGACTACCAACACTGTTTCTTGAAAGGGGTTCCTACCTGATCGGGGCGTATTTTCTTCTGTGATCATGGGCGTGTTCCCTCGCGTACGAGCGGGCGAAGCCTGGGGGGCTTTCTCTGAAGCCTGGAGAGCTTGAACCAGCATGGGCGTGGCACCGCGTGACTTAGCTAAAAGTTCTTCGCGCCGACGACGCCGGCGCTCAATTTCAGCATCAATGTCGACCGGCTGTTCCTCTTCGTATTCCTTTTCAGGCTCGGGCCCAGACGGTTGAGCAGGGGGTTTGGGAGCAGCTTCGGTCGGCCGATTTCCAGTGGAGTTTGAATCGTTCTTTCCACCATTTGTAGCATTGGCCGACGCATCCTGCTTGGCATCATCTTGGTCTAGTAAGTGACGCGGGCTGTTCGCGATACTTGATGCGACACTTCCAGCACGATCTCTGTCTACGGCCCGGCGGTTTCGGTCGTCATCTCGTCGTCGCCCATTGGTACGGTCTCTTGCACTTCTCGGGGGCCGGTAAGGGGAGAGACTGCGCTTTCTAGGTCGCTTATCCGGGTAGCGTTCACGGTTCCTATCCTGATCCCGATCCCGACTCCGATCTCGGGGTCTACTCCGCGTGTAGTCCCGATCCCTGTCGTCATACTGTAGTGCCGAAGCGGAAGATCGCGAAGGGGGGCGATCTTCATCATCGTAAGACAAACGCGGACGGTGATGGCTATCACGAGAATCTTCGTAATGGACACGGAATCGTCTTGGATCCGGGTCTAGTCGGCCGCCACGGTAGGCGTCGCGGTCGTCACGATCACGGCCCCGAGGACGTTTGAGACCGCGCGGGGAGCGACTGCGTCGTGAAGAGCTAGTGTAATGTCTCGAGCCATGCTCATACTCGGGCGACTTGGATCTCGAATATCTAGCTCGAGTTCTGTCCATACGGTCAACAACGGATCCATCAAGATGAGGCAGTGAAGTTGCCTTGGTTTCTCCCACTCCGTTTTCCACAATCTCGCCCTCGTCAGAACTACCAGGCGATGCCATATTTGCTCACTTTTCTGTTCAGATTTCTCGAGTGAAAATTAAAAATCGCTTCTCCGGCTTTGCAGCCTTGGGGACGAAAAATGCAGTGTCAGCCAGGAGAACAACAATAAGCCGAGGCGCGAAAATTGGGTCGAACCGGGAAGTGTGTATTTGAACTCCTTTACGTCAGAAAGGAGGAGGTAAAACAGAGAGCGCGCCCGTCGCTTCAGCCGAGATCAACTGACGCGTACTATGTAGGTACAGGTTTTGCAACTTGCCGAGGGAGGTGACGGCGTTAGATTTCGGAACACAATAAAAAGGTGACGATGACTATGATCGTTTTTGCTGTTGAAAAAAATGTTGGACGGATCACATCACAGATGCATCAATAGAAAGGCAACTGGAAGTGACTTACTCAATGTCCTCATGCCAAGAAACGCTAAACCCCATGTCGCGTACGTAAGGTACCTACTGTAGCAGTGGACACTCTCTAAGGTACTTACCGCGGAAATATCATAGACCGACTTCCGCTCTTTGTTTCAGCCGTGCCTGCATTAACCCCGGGACTCTACTGCCTTATCAATGGCCGTTCCACTCACCCCATTGGACCTTGATAGTGATAGAGAAGCAGTGGATCCCCCCGCGGTCGCTTACACCTTTGACACCTGACCGACCGTTCGAGATCTGAATCGCCTTCGACTATTTCTGCCAGTCGCATTCATCCCTAATTCTTCGTCTCCTTCCTACAGGACTTCTGGAACCAAGTGTCATACACAAAAGAAACTCCTTCGTTAGCCGCGACTTAGCTATCGCAGTCAAAATGGGTGGAGCAAACAGAGAAGGTGCCTGCTTATTCTTGACCTGTTAATCGCCTCGGAATGGACTTGCTGACAGAACATGATTTTAAGGAGGCAAGGTGAAGCCCCTGAAGCAGGCCAAGAAGCAACAGAAGGATCTGGATGACGATGATAAGGCTTACCTTGAGAAGAAGAGGGCCGGTACGTTGCTGAGATGATACTGAAGTCGAGAACACCTCCGCTAATAGTACGCTTTGCAGAGGAAAAGGCACGCGCCGAGTTGGCTAAGAAGATTGGAGGCGGGAAGGGCCCTCTGAACACTGGCAGTCAAGGCATCAAGAAGAGCGGCAAGAAATAGACACGGTCTTCGTATCAGACATCTAGACCTCAACGACGCGACGCGACACGAACGCAAAGGAGCATAGGAGAAATGGCATTTCAGGAACCGTCAAGTTAGGATGGTCTGTCTCTGGGATTTTGAGCGATACTTTGGCGATAATAAAGCACCATTTGCATTCAGTTCCCCACAATATGTTCTCGTTAGATGGCACTTCGTCTAGCGTGTCTATTCACTTTTGTCAGACACATCATAAGATCTAATTCGTATATGCATTTCTAACGCTAGGAAGGTTTTATCTGCACGACGTTAAGTTAATTAACGTTAGAAACTTTGTTGGCAGGTCTCTTAAGGTGGGCTTTAAAGTGCCTCGGATAGAGAGTCGGCCGTTGCCAGCTGCCTATGATCGAAGGTTAGTTACGGTTATGCCTACTACCTAGGCGTCGGAAATCCCAACAAAAAGTTACCCACGTATACGGCTTGCCGTGAAGTATTTTGGATTGATGCCGCAACGGGTCGTAAAGAAATATTTGATCGTGTACTAGTGAGATATCAGGAATCAGGTTCTCAACCCTTTGGCAAAGCTTAATTATCCCCTAAATTACCTTCTTTCCCGTCTTACACAAGTGCTACCTCTCTAACTTGTCATGGTCAAGACCACGGACGGATCACCCCGGAAGTCGGACTCCGGGCTTCGACACCGCCGTCCGTCCACGACCGCCGAGAGGATCATAGAGACCGCGAAGCAGGCGGAGCGGAAAGTCGATAAAGCCCTGCTCATTCTCTGGGACGATTTGCCCGTCTGGCGCCGGGACAACCATTTTATCCGCTCGGGCTACCGAGAAGAGAGCAACAGCTACTGGAAGTCGTTTACCTCCCTATTCTATGTCCACAATGAGTTCGTCAACATCTGGACCCATGCCATTGGTGCCATTATATTCCCCTTAATCGGTCTTTGGCTGTACCATGTCATTGCTCCGCGCTATGCCTCGGCCAGCAGCTCGGATATCTTGGTGTTCTCGTGTTTCTTTGGGGGCGCCTTATTGTGTCTGGGAATGAGCGCTACGTTCCATACCATCATGAATCACTCGGAGACGGTGAACAAATTGGGGAACAAGCTTGACTACTCGGGCATCGTGTTTCTCATCGTCGGCAGCTACGTCCCGGCCTTGTATTATGGGTTGTTCTGTATGCCCAGGTTCCTGACGGTGTACATGTACGGTGTAAGTGAATGCGTGCAATCTACGTAACCGAAGTAAAGCGTTAGTGGGATGCTAACGCTTGTCAGATCTTCATTCTTGGCTTTGGCTGTGGTGTTGTGTCCTGGGTCGACAGGTTTCGAACACCCGCATGGAGGGTCTACCGTACGTCCATGTTCGTTGGCCTGGGCCTGTCCGGAGTAGTCCCAATCTGCCACGCACTCGCCATCTACGGTTATGAAACTCTTGAGAAGCGGATCGGTTTGAGCTGGGTCTTACTCCAGGGCTTCCTCTATATCTTTGGGGCCTTTCTCTATGCTGTAAGTCAATCAAAGAGCTTCCAGTCTGGCTGTGATTTGACAATAATAGGCTCGATGGCCCGAACGGAGTTTCCCTGGAAGGTTTGACCTATGGGGTAATTCGCATCAGATCTTCCACGTTCTCATCTTGTGCGCCGCCGCATCCCATTTGACCGGCATGGCGAAGGCGTTAGATTACCATCATAGTGTTATGGGGCAACAGTGTTAATGGCCATTGAATAGACAAAGGGCGACGGAATAGAGAGATGATACGGTATCTAATATCTAATACCATAGATTCGATCGAGAACAAGCGTTGGTTAGGCATCATGAGGCCTGATGATACTGAGTTCCCCCGCCCAAGTCACGGTTTCTGTGCTCCGGTCCATCTCGTCGCTTTGTTCGAAAGACCGGTATCAGATAATATGGGCTCACCCGGTCTTGAGTATGGAAGGAAGGACTCCCTATCCCATTAATAGAACGACAGGATCTCAAGGACACTGCTGCAACGTCGATAGCATAATGTATTCTAAGCACATCCTAAGTGTAAATATATGTAAGGGACCGCCGGCAAGGCCATTCTACCCGTAAGACTCGTCCAAAAGTTTAGTATTCTATCCTTTTTAAGTAAAAAGACATCGTGGGGGTAGATTTGGAATCAACAATTTAGACAGGGATTCACAGTAACTAAGCTACGTACAACGTATGTACCGTAAGTGCTGTAACTTCGTCTTCAGTGGGTCTCTCACACTGTAACTTTGTGCCTACGGGTGTGCCGTACAGCGGGCTTGGGCCTACTAAATTTCACACCACGGCTCAAGGTAGTATATGTGTACAAACAAGCCTCTTCAGATGGACTCGACATCTAACCAGTGCAACAACACACCATTTGCGATGCTTACACTATCTGGATGTCCGCAATCTCTTGTTCCATTCCACGAGCCGGATAGTTCGTTTATAATGCTCTGAGGCGGAATTCACCCAGGCCAAGCACTCCCATTACTGTTACTACCTCTAAGTACCTTGCAAACTATCCGTCTGCTAGATGCTCCTGGTCTGTTTCACTAAGTCCTTAATACACCTAAACTACCGGGAGTGACGAGACTAAGTGCACAAGAGTACATCGGTTCATGAGAAGAGAAGCTTTCCTGAATGAAGATGCGGCTGCGTCGCTCCAACCAGGGGAAGCGTTTTCGTCCTTCCGATTTCAACCTTAGATTGAGCTTATCAGACGAGGAGGAAGCAGCGGTCTCAGAGGGCAAACACGAATCCCGCGATGAAGGTTTCGTGGATGACGGTGAACCAGAGCCAGACGCAGAGGATGAGATAGAAGACGACGACCTCTTTGAGTCTTCAGGAGTTGAAGCATCAGAAAAGAATATAAAGAAGCCAAAAGCCAAGAGAGTCAAGCGCCCTGAGCCGCCAGATCAAGGTTCGATCTCGTCCCTTGGCATCGTCCAAGAATACCCTACGGATCCATCGGCGAAATGGACGCGTAGCTATGCTGGGCCGGTCAAGAGATGGACGCGGTTGCAGCTGCTGACGAAATTCTGGTTTGGTGACCGGGATAACTACTTAGATATCGTGGGCGAGTTTGTGAGATTATGGTGGGAGCACCAAATCCTGCCACCGAAACTAGTGTCGAATCATGACTTACGGGTGGCCTCACATCCCTGGATGCCGGATGATTTCCCAGAGGACCAGGAAAACAAGTTCCGTCAGTTGTACGAGAGATACTTGGCGAAGCGTACGAATGGACCAACGACGTTCCCGATTAACAGAGACAAAGCATTTCAACGGTTCCTCCCACATACTGACGACGACCTAACCGTCATCTTGGGTCACGTCGCAGATCAAAAAGAACACTACTTCAAGCGGGGCCAGAGTATGCCGTTCTCCGGATTAGGTAATCCGATTGGCGAAACCGACGATGGAAGAACGAAAAGTAGCGGTTGGCTCCTCGACGTCGCTGGTATCGTTGTGTCGATGGCATGGGCTCCATCGAACTGCCGAACACATCAATTACTGGCTATGGCAGTTGTCCCATTCTCTGACCAGGCATTCTATCACGACCCCAAAAAGGCGAAGCAAGAATCGGAGAAGAAGGAAGGCTCGGTTCAGATATGGCGATTTGAAGCAGACGAAGATAGCAGGGGCTTAGTCCGTCCGGCACCACGGCCGCCGACGCTCATGCACGCATTATGCTTCTCTTGGGGGCGGGCATCACGCTTGCAGTGGAGTCCCGTACGCCTTACCAGTAATGACCGAATCGGTCTGCTCGCAGTTCTATGTGGCGATGGAAAATTGAGAGTTTTAGAGATTGAGAACACAGCGCAGAGCAGTGAAGGGACATTTGGTAAGCACTTTATCATAACGCCAACGGAGGCAGTGGCTGACATGTGACAGAGGAGATACAAGAGGTAATGGCCACTATAGAGCCACCGAAAGAGCAGGCTGTCCGGATATCCTGTTTTACGTGGGTCAACATGAACCGTATAGCGGTTGGCCACACGGACGGCACAGTGACGCTATGGTCAATCTATCCATGTCAACTCCTTCAGAGACATCCTGTCCACCTTAGTCCCATCATGGATATCGTATCTGCTTATCCGTCACATCCATCCACTGTTGCGACTATACCTATGGGTGGTGTCCTCACCATAACTGATTTGAATCGCCCAAGCTCAGAGACGTCTTACAACCCAAACTTGAGCGTCTGTGTCCAGCAGAACTTGCTGGCCTGGAGCGAGATCCTTCGGGGATACATATCGATCTGGCCCTCGGCATTTGCGGGCAACTCCACCATAGTTTTCGGGCAACTCAGGGTATATGCGCAAGGGCGTTATGTCATGACGCTGGACTCCCCGCCTACCTGTCTCTCAATGGGAACTTGTCATCCTTGCCTCCTGGCGGGAACAGCAGACGGGAGCCTGTGGGCCGTCAACATCATGAAGAAGGCGTACTCTCACAGGGAGATCTCCTCCAGGATGAAACTGTTCCGCCACGAGTACCGGGCCGCGAAACCCGAGGCAGGGCGGAACGGCGACGAAGTACATCCTCCGCGCGGCAAGTGCCGCATACTCCACGGATTCCTGCCGGAGCGCAACAGCCACCCCAAAGCCATGAGGACGGCGCAGATGAAGAAGTCCGGCGGCGCGAAACAGAGCAAGAAGAAGAAGGGCAAGGGAGGGAAGGCCGGGGCGGCGGGGGGCTCCGAGGAGGAGGACGACGACGACCTATCGGACGCGCTGGGGGAGCTGAACGCCGAGCCGGATGGCGCCGTCGCCCAGCCCATCGCGGTGCACGACCCGAAGACGCGCATCACGTGCGTCACGTGGAACCCGAACGTCCGGTTCAGCTGGTGGGCCGCGGCCGCCATGGGCTCCGGGCTCGTGAGAGTCATGGACCTGGGACTTGGACAGGAGACGAAAAACGACGAGTCGAGCTCCAACTCCTCCGAGGACAGTTCAGGAGAGGAAGAAGATCGTCAGATGACGGACGATTCAGATGGCGTCGTCAAGGGCGACGCGGGCGCTGGGGGTGGCGGCGACGAGGTAGACGAGGACGACGATGATGTAGTTGTTCCTCGGAGGAGGCCCGCGAGATGGAGGACGGTGAATTAGTTAAGTTTCTATGGCGATTTATTGCTGACTTCGGAGGGCTATGGTGATCGGCCGCACCTGTACTGGTAAACTCCTTGACCGGGCATCTTGACTTTTGAAATAACAAGACATAATTGTACAGCTTCGTGCTGGTACATGTCGACTTAGACATGCCCCGCTTATCACTCTTCTAGCTACTATCCAGAGCAGCCTCTACAGATTCAAGCAAATCCGTGTCGCGTTAGAAGTGCGCTCACTGATTGGCTACAGAAGAGGTCGGCAATCATGTAGGCTTAGTACGGCTAGTTAGATATATGGCAAAGGATTCATGGCTGTTATGAAGACTATGACTTGATTAGATATCCTCATTGACAAGATCTCGCCTGAGAGCTAGTCAACCCGCTATTCATCGAATCATCGTGTCAGAAAGCATGTTACACACAGTATTGAGGTTGAAGTCCCCGATGGCTTGTCTTGATTACCCTTTCGGAATGACCGATTATATTCTCAGGTATATTCTCCAAATAATTCAACAGTCCAATCAAACGCCATCTAAGGCTATTCCAGAGCCCTAGTTAGATGCATTAACCCATTTACACTTGACATGACCCTCAATGAAGAGGATGCCCACTTTACAGGTTCCGTTGCGACACCATCCTAATCCATCGCACCTCCTTAATACATAGCAGAGCGCTCAGGAGAATGTCGCAATGACAGATCTTGAAATGCCGCCCGTAGCCTTCCGCTAGAAGCTTGGATGCGACGTCATAGCCTCGAGCTTTCATCATTAAGTTCGTCATGCCAGTACAGTATGATCGAACTCAATCGAGCTAATGCTACTGGTCCGAGCTTCAAAGGACATTATTTACAACTCGGCACGCAAGATTGATTGACATCATGGTATTCTTCCAAATGAATCCTGGGGGGTTTGGCTTTGTTATAGCTGTGTCTGGACAGTCTGTTTTGAAACCGGGTTGAACTAGTGCTTCATCTTCAACATCGCAAATGGCTTCCGAGGCTGGAGCCAAACGTCCACACGGGCCCACCGGCGAAAGCTCCCCGGACGCCCCGGCGAAACGCGTCAGAGCTGAGCGCCCGGCAAAAGCAGCGTCGACCTGGGACGTGACGGGCCGATACGCCCTAAAATGCACCTGCAAGCATGAGCCGGTCGACGCGAGCGAGTATACTCTGGACATGCACTTGGAGCATGACGAAAGCACGAAGTCATCCAGTCTGTTCGCTTATTTCAACTTCCCGAACCTCAACTTGACGGGGATCATGCGCCTCTGTCCCAAGTCCGCTCTGGATGCGCAGGAGGATGGGCTCCTGCACCTCGCGGATTTCGAATCCGCGTGTGAGCTGGCGGACGGCGTCGCGCCGGGGCCGAAGAACAAGGAGTGGCTGATGCGGTGGCGCGGCGAGGAGCGAGGGGGCGAAGGAATCAGGAAGGTGGGCGGAGAGACGCGCGCGCAGGGGATGTTCGTGTTTAAGCACAACGCTCGGTCTTCTCCGACGGGGTCGAGCGAGGCCGGCGTGCACATCATGTTCGCCATGGTGCACAACGGGAAGCATCTCCTGTTCGAGGGTACGCAGACCTCCGGGCAGGTTCCCGCCGCTGCCGCAGATGACTCGGCATCGGCGTGGGAGCGGCTCTTTGATCCAGCGTGGGAAGACAGGCCAACCACGCCCGAGCCGGACTGGGACTGGGACCCCGAAGCAGCGCGTAATTTCAAGCACCACAATCACTGGGAGAACCCCCCAACTGGGGGCGTCATCAAGGCGAGGAACAAGCCGGGCCACAAGCCGGGCTCCGTGGTCAACCCGACGGCGAAGTCGCCCTACTTGGAGGACCAGCCGGACTGGGCCTGGAACACGACGGGCACGTGGAAGGTGGCCGGCCCGGAGCTTGCGAGCAGGCTGGACTGGGACGGGGACATGACTGTGACGCTCTACATGGAGAACAACTCGAAGCGGCAGAAGACAGGGCGCCAGCTCTGGGGCGAGTTCGATTTCGGCACCATCTACGGCAACATGCGGCTCTGCCCGGGCTCGCTGGCGCGATTCGGCGTTCACGACAGCGACTACGAGACACCGTTCGAAGACGTGTGCGTCCTGAAGCCGGGCGCCTGGCCCGGGCCCGAGCCCCCCGGCGAGCGCCGGTGGGGCTTCATGTGGCGCGGCTTCTCCGAGGAGGACGAATTCTGGGTCGCGGAAGATCACGAGACCACGGACATTCTGTTCGCAGACTACGGCGAGGACCGCATGACCTTCGTGGCGCACTTCAAGTTCGACAACGAGACGTACTTGCTGCAGGCTCTCAAGGTGAAGTCCGGCGTCCAGAGGTCCAGGTCCGACCCCACGCCGAACACCGAATGGCTGAGGTACCTGCCGAAGCACCGGTGCTATGAGTAGAATAGGAAGGTGAGCAAGACAGCGCACACTTGTGTGAAGGGTCTCCCTCTTAAAAGTGAAGATAGGTCCGGCCCTTCTTGTTTGGAGGAATAGGGACGGTCGATTTGAGGAGCGGTACGGCGATCGCAATTGATTCTTAGCTATCTGGACACCAAGGAAATACTTCCTCTTCCTTTTGGCTTTAGATGTCATGGTCCATTTACCCCTGACGAACTACTGAACTCTATGGATGACATCCAACTGAGCGCCATTCCCGGCTTCCCGTATACCCCAACCAGCGTCAAGCTCAATTCAGGGGAGGATCGTGCGGGCTACAGGATGGACACATTCACTTGCTCTACAGTCACAGGATTGCCGCCTGCTCCTTGACTTGGCGGCAAAGCGGAAAGCAGCATATGAACAGGTCAGAGACTCCTAAGAGGCTGTGAACCGGAAGACGAAGACTCGAGGACGCGGTCTGCATCCACCATGTAGGACAACACCAACAGGTCACCCCCTTCATGGAAGAAAATTGACCAAGGCATATTGGACCTAAAAGATACTATCTGATAGTACGCTCGACCTGTATTTTTTAACCACTGCACCTAGCTGAAAAGAAAGGGGTTTCGGGGCATAAGCAGGACCCCCTTTTTCGTGAATAAAATTGTATATTTATCTGATACAAGTGTTGTTTCTATAAACACGATATGCCATCTTTTTCCAGTGGACCTCTGGCGGGATTAGCACTTTATACTCTTTACATCAACTCAACTATTGGGTTCTATTTTATCACCGAGTAACGTTAGAGTAGGGATGGATGTTATGAAGTCATCTTTCCGCGAACTAATGAGAAGCAGAACAAAGATTAGAACACTTATATCCATCAACCATATCTCGTTAGTATGAAGACCTGAACTTTAAAGGGTGCCCAAGTAAGCTTGCATACATAGTGAGGGGTCTACTAAGCATGAATGTGCTCAAGGACAGTCTAGGCCGATATTAGTATGGCATGCTTCTAGCGCGCCCCATGGGTACTTAGCAGAGCAGTTTTATCTCGGCCTCACACCACGTACCGCTTTGGAAGCCGACATCGCTTGAACCAGATGACTGGGTGCCCTGCAGCTGCAGAAGGGCCCGTGCTCCCCACCATCAACCCCACATTCTGGGATGCTAACAGTGGAGTCGGCAGCCCTGATGCCGCCACCGGCTTCTTGATGTCTTTTTTGATTTTTCGTTCGTCCGGGCCGGGGTCGGTCTCGCTTGATTCATAGGGTGCCTGTTTAACCGTGTCCCTCCTGGTTGTTCCGGTCTCCCATTTGAATGAATATTCATCCTGCACAAATCTCGAGTATTCAATTGAAGAATCTAAGTCGAGCCAAACCGAGGTGTTTGATGCCTGGCTTGGAGGACGGACAGCTTGAATAGTTGAGAGAGGAATTGTTCGAACATATCTTGTCCGCTCTCGTCGTTCGTTCCGTTGGACTGCTTGCATTACAGCTTCCACGAACCCTGAAATTTGGACTTCCTTCTTCTATCAGTCAGCCATGCTTCGCACCAGACGAGCCGGCGGAGCCGTCAGGGCTCTTGCCCAGACCTCACGACAGCAGCAGCGGTCTTTCACTTCGTCTCCCGCCTCGATCTCTGTTACCACCGTGAAGAAGGCGCCTGCTGCCAGAAGAAATCAGACTACCTCGGCCCAGAGCACCGCGTACGTCCCTTGTCACCGCTTCGGCTTTATTCTCTCGTGACGAATGCTGACATTTTAGACATAGTGAAGCGAGAGATATCCCGGCCCCCGCGTTCAACACTAACAGCGTCAAAGATCGTGGTCATGTCCAACCACTGGTCAACCCCCGGGCACCAGATATGGATGAATCGTATGCTGCCACCGCGCTGTGTTGTCCAAGTATCAGCCAAGGCTGACGAGAGACTAGTTTCATCGGCAAGACTGGAGGAGAGATATTCCACGAGATGATGCTGAGAAAAGGCGTCAAGCATATCTGTAAGTTTCAGCAAGCGAGCATGCAGAGGCGTCAAGCACCTGTATCTAACACGAATTGCTCCGTATAGTTGGTTACCCTGGTGGAGCTATCCTGCCTGTATTTGACGCCATTTACAACTCAAAACACTTCGACTTCATCCTTCCAACACGAACAAGGCGCCGGCCATATGGCTGAGGGTTACGCTCGTGCATCGGGCAAGCCGGGCGTTGTCTTGGTCACGTCAGGTCCGGCCACCAACGTTATTACCCCTTCCAAGAAGCCGATGTCATTGGTATCTCTCGCGCCTGTACCAAGTGGAACGTCATGGTCAAGAATGTCGCCGAGTTGCCGCGGAGGATAAACGAAGCTTTCGAAATTGCTACGAGTGGCAGACCAGGCCCCGTGCTTGTCGATCTCCCAAAGGACGTTACAGCTGGAGTTTTGAGGAGAGCTATCCCGACGGAATCCGCTCTCCCGAGTCTTCCGAGTGCTGCGGCACGTGCTGCTATGGAAGCTACACAGAAGTACCTCCAAGCCTCAGTTAGACGAGTAGCCGACTTGATCAATGTTGCTAAGAAGCCTGTCATCTACGCCGGTCAAGGTATCATTTCTTCGGAGGGTGGCCCTGAGCTGCTTAAGGAGCTGGCTGACAAGGCATCGATACCCGTCACAACAACTCTCCACGGTCTTGGTGCCTTCGACGAGCTGGATGAGAAGTCTCTCTACATGCTAGGCATGCATGGTTCGGCATTCGCCAATCTGGCGATGCAAAATGCCGACCTCATTATCGCTCTCGGTGGCAGGTTTGATGATCGTGTAACCGGTAGCATTGCCAAGTTCGCTCCGGCAGCGAAGGCTGCGGCTGCAGAGGGCAGGGGCGGTATCATCCACTTCGAGATTATGCCCAAGAATATTAACAAGGTTGTGCAAGCAACAGAGGCAGTCGAGGGTGACGTAGGTAAGAACCTGGCGCAGCTTATCCCCTACGTCAACAAGACGAGCATGGCGGACCGAAAGGACTGGTTTGATCAGATTGCCGAGTGGAAAGAGAAGTGGCCGATGAACGCGTATGAGCGTGCCGAGAGAGCAGGGCTCATTAAGCCGCAGACTCTCATCGAACAGCTCAGCGACCTCACAAAAGACCGGAAGCACGAAACCATCATATCGACCGGTGTAGGCCAACATCAAATGTGGACAGCCCAGCATTTCAGATGGCGACATCCTCGGACCATGATTACCTCCGGAGGCCTCGGTACCATGGGTTATGGGCTTCCTGCAGCTATCGGCGCCAAGGTCGCCCGGCCAGACGCTCTTGTTGTCGATATCGACGGCGACGCCTCGTTCAACATGACCCTCACCGAGCTCTCGACGGCTTCCCAGTTCAACATAGGAGTTAAGGTCATCGTCTTAAACAACGAAGAACAGGGAATGGTTACGCAATGGCAAAACCTCTTCTACGAAGACCGTTATGCGCATACCCACCAGAAGAACCCCGACTTCATGAAGCTTGCCGACGCGATGGGCGTCCAGCACCGTAGGGTGTCCAAACCGGAGGAGACAATGGACGCGCTGAAGTGGCTCATCAACACTGATGGGCCGGCACTCCTGGAGGTCATCACGGACAAGAAGGTCCCCGTGTTGCCAATGGTACCTGGGGGCTCGGCTTTACATGAGTTCCTGGCCTGGGATGGAGGTAAGCTATCGCCTTTTGCACATTTACACAAGGAGAAACTGTTGACTGACTCTGCCATTAGCCAAGGACAAGAAGCGTAGAGAGTTGATGCGGACGAGGACGGGCGGCTTACACAGTTAATTCGGGAGCCTAGGTGGCTCTTTATCGGCGGCATCAGTGTGCTTAGCGACTTTTGGACTTTTTTTTGTAATTTTTGTCAGGAAATACCACCGAGGGGAACAAATAAAAAGACGAGGACGTCTAGGGGGGCGGGCCTTCGGGCCTCAGCAAAAGAAAAGTTCAGGAACCTACAAAAGTGATGTTCTAGTTTTCATATCCTGCATCGGTCCACACATATGGGCATCCTAGCGCATGTTGTTGTAATGGACGGTCGTGACTGTCTGCCTGTATATAATGACCCAATATTAGCGAATAGCCTACTAGTCATGGACAATGAATTATTTATTTCCAGAGTGAATTACACTCAAATTCACACTACGTAAGTCAGTGCTGAGATACCTAGCAATAATCTGGCTAGGGCTGGGGAAATGTATGGGAAACTCTCCATGCAGCTCATTCATTACCCAGTCGGGTGATTACGACTTGATCACATTATCTGCTGATTTCAGGGTTAGAGGAGAATGTCCTGATCTCGAGTGGACTCCAGGTTATCTACATATATCGGATCCGGATACACATTATCGGTAGGGATTCCTCTCTGGTGACGCCTCATAACCTCGGAAGGGAGATATGCGGAACGATGGAGGGAGCTTCTATGCGGAAGGAGGGCGTGTCTGCCGAAGATACGTAGGTAACTAGGACTGATAGGTAGACTCCCAGTTGAATGGGAATAGCTTCGACCTTAAAGGACAGAATGCCGGAATTAGCTTTGCCCTTTCAGGAGCTCAGAGAAGGGGGAGGGGGGGGGGAGGGGGGGCGGATTCGAACTAGGCTATCGGAAGGGCTCGATGACCATAAATGGCATTCTAGGGACCGAGAAGGGTGTGCTTTACCTATTATTCCCTACTGGCCGATGAAGGGTACCACCCCCAACCAAGGGCCTTGTCGAGTCACAGGGGAGCTCCTTATGAGCCTCAATCAAAAGAGCAATCAATTCGCAAAGAGAGGATCAACAAAGGAGGCCACTGAGAAGCTCTGAACAACATTGCCAAACAAGGCACTGGAACAATCCCCATTCACTGAAAGAACTGGAAAGAACAGAACGGCTGAGCCTAAACCGGACCAGAATTAGAGTCATAACGGCCCCCGAGTCGAACCTGCCCTACGGCATTCGACCACGTTCCCTTTGGAAATATGTATATAAGCGCCTATATACCTCCCGAAGCGCGCGCACCCCTCCAGTGCTTGCAGTTGAGGGTTTGTAGAA
Organism: Monosporascus sp. CRB-9-2; assembly: GCA_004155915.1. NCBI lineage: Eukaryota > Fungi > Ascomycota > Sordariomycetes > Xylariales > Monosporascus > Monosporascus sp. CRB-9-2. The sequence goes on from QJOA01000046.1 coordinate 59,384, forward strand.
TGACAGGCAAGTAAGCAGCCTACTTAATTAAACGATCACACCATGCCAACAGGGAACCTACAGAGAAACGCCTATAACCGGAGGCGGCCGAGGCGGGAGCCCACCTTGGCCTCGGCCTCGGCCTCTTCCTCGCCGCCGGGCATAGCGGATGGTCCGCCGACGGAACTAGTCGAGGGCGGCGTTTACATACTGATAAGCACGCACGATCGTAACTACGGCGACCACGATGACGAAGCTCCTCTGCGCAGCAGCAGCAGCAGCAGGCAATCTGCGGAAAGGGGGCACGAGACGCCGCGACAAGCCGGCACGGAACCTGACTTCACGTGGTCCCTATACTTCCAGCGCACCCCGCACCTCGGGACCCTCTACCGGCCCGGCGAGCCCGCGCGCGGCGTATTCTCGATCGTCCCCCGACCGCGGGCCCCGGTGCCGGTGATGGCGTCGTCGTCTTCCCCCGGACCCCACCACCACCATCACCGGCTGATAGGTCTGGTGCAAGTAGACCGCGTGGCGGACGCGGCGGCGATGGACCGCGCCGCCGCCTCCACCGCAGACGGCCAACTCCGTCGCCGCGCCCGTCCCCATCTCGACACGGCGGCGGACGAGCGCGCCTGGGCCCTCGCCGCGCTGCGCGAGCTCCGAACCATCACAAGGGGACAGTGCAGGATAACGGCGACGGAGTCGGAGTCGAAGCCGGAATCCGACCTCCTAGAGGCCGTCGACGACTGGGCCGGCAGGGTCGCGCGCGGTGCGGTGGGTGTGGACGCCGTGGTGGCGCCTGTCGCGTTCTGGTGGCGGCGCGACTGGTGTTGGGAGGTGTCCGGCCGCGTGCCGCGGGACTGGCGGGATCTGGCGTATCGTCGGCATAGCTGTGATACGGCCTAACTTAGTCAGTTAAGGCGGCCCTGGTATTCGTACCGTCGATTGGGCATGTCAGGGGGTTAGAGGGAAGCCGGCGGATCTTCGTGGGTGCGCTGGGACGCAGAGTCGTCCTATGGCTCGTTATCTGTAAGTATAGTGGCGGTCGTAGTCTGGCCTTCGAGTGTTTTGGTAAGCTCCCACCAGGACCGTGTTAGCTGATCAAGAGATGATATTTCTAGGGTCCATTCAAGTGGTATCAAGCCGCAAGATCGAGCCGCATAATATCAGGTGCGGCCGCGGATAGCCCCATCACAGCCTGGCGGCCGGCTACCCATGTCGACCGCGATGCCCACGACGTCGCGTATATAGATCGTATAACCTCTGATTTGTCCTCGGAGATTCCACAATCCTCCTCCGGAGGGTCCGAGACGGCAGGTAAGGGTTCTGGCCCGACAGCAAGGCCGGATCCTAAACCCCCAGCCTTCAGGGGGCGGCGAGCACGCTTCCGGTCGGTGTTCGTGATTATAATACGCCGTGGTTTGATCCAGTCCTGGACTCAACATCAGCACAGTTCGAGTAGCCGAGGAAGTAAATAGACAACTTAGGAACTACGTACACTGTGTAGCTCTGTTGCGCAAATCATGTCCAATACTTATAAATCTGGAATAAATTCCGAGACCCCTATTCCGCGCAGCCCCCTATTCTGTGTATGTCACTGGTCCGCTATCCGGTGCTTTGCTCATATTGACCCATAGCGTACCACTCAAACGATCGCAATCTCGCGTGGCACAGGAATGTAAAATCTGAGTTCGAATTTTTGTTCAGCGCCCTGGCTGGCGGCGCGTATGGAGTAGCTGCTATAGCTGGGCCTCCTCCGGGCGGAGCTTTCACCGAAAAACTTGTATGTTACCGCCGCACCCGGTCCTCCACTATCTTGTTGACGTCTCAACAGTCATGGTGATGGTGTTTCTGGATTAGCCTCCCATTCGGTGCAGTGACCTTCTTCATCGTCGCATCCCTCTTCGGAGCGCCAGCCTGCCCAAGACCCACGCCTACCAGAGTGCCTTCGATCCGATCAAGCGTTTTGACCCATCGGCACCGTATTCTTCATCCCAGCCATAGTTGCGCGCCCCTTGCGCAGGGGCGGCAACACATACGAATGGAACAGCAGGTGCTTCATGGCGTTGTTTGTCGTGTTTGACCTGCCCATCCTTGCATTCGTCGCGGTCCAATGGCGGATAGGGGACAATGCCACGGTCCCGCTCCGTATCATCAAGAATGGCACCGTTGGGTCCTGCGCCATCTACAAGTTCGCCCTCGACGCGGGCTTCTTCGGCTTTATACATTACGTCCCCATATGGCCCCAGGCCGCCCAAGAAGTTGGCGCCATGGAATCCCGAATACGGAGTCTGCCGATGCTGGTCGGGAACATAATCGGCATGGCGTTCGCGGGTGTGGGCCGTTTATGATTTTCGGCACAGACCTGACGTCGGTTGGGGGCCTCTGCCAACACTCTTCAACCCCGCCTACCACTACTGCCGAGTGGATCCGGTATCAGGGCCTAGGTCGGTCTGGTATCGGCTTCGGGTGGTAACAGCCCCTCGTCGCACTCTAGACAGTGCTCGGCATCGAGGATGTGCCGGCCGCCACTGCTCAGTGTGTCATCTGTATGGACGACCCGGCAACGATGTGCTTAATAGAGGCAAAGTGGAAATCCAGTTGTGTAAGGACTGAGTTCATAAAGCAAACACACCCCGCTCTCGCCCCCACCCTTGATCGCCTTCTGTTATGAGTCTGGACCCAAGTTCATACGCCCAGGGCCTATTCCCGTCGAAATGGGCTGGTAAATTCGTGTCATTTAGTAGCATTATTATGTCATCTATTGTTCTTATATAACGTGCCCTTCATAATAGGAAAGAAACTTAATAGGTATGGGCCGGATGTATGGGTCCATTTCACTATTCGGTGCTTATTACCGAGGTATATATTACCAATTCCCCCACAGCGACATCTTCCTCGGCGCCGGGAATAGGGGTGCTGCGGGGTGATAAATAGTTACATAAGGAATTAATTACCTTAACAAGCTCCCTGGGGCTTATCGAGTTCCAAAACCGCAACGACGATATAGTATACCATAACAGCGTTCCTTACATCCTGCCGCGTCGCATCAAGCCGTTTTCAACTTGTATCAAGATTTAGCATTTAGTCTAGCTTAGATCAAATCGCCCGAGATGCCGCACGTTCTCACCCTCAAGAAAACCGAGGGGAAGCCGGGCGAGGTCTACTATCCGTGAGCTTCCCCTGGCCAAAACCCACCCCCCACTCATGTACTCTACCTATATACACAGATACCTATGTTTTTGTTCTCCACATCGTGTTCCCGACCTGCGTACATAGGTAAGCCGGCTAACAAACCGCCCCGGCCGCGACCTATCTAGTCTCCAGCTCAAGGAGGCGCCGAAACCGACGCCGGGTCCGGGCGAGGTGCTCGTGCGGATCCACGCGGCGGCGCTGAACCACCGGGACCACTTCATGCGGCAGCACCTGTACCCGGGGATCTCGTTCGAGGCGCCGCTGCTCGCGGACGGCGTCGGCACGGTCACGGCGCTGGGGCCCTCGTGCAGCGCGCGGGCGACGGACCAGCTGCTGCACCGGCGCGTGCTGCTGACGCCGTGCCGGGGCTGGGCGTCGGACCCGCGGGGGCCCGAGGACCCCAAGAGGTTCGCCGTCGTCGGCGGCTCCCGCGCCTACCCGGCGGTCGGCTACGCGCAGGACTGGATCGCGGTCCCCGAGGCCGAGGTCGAGCCGTGCCCGGACTACCTCTCGGACGCTGAGGCTGCCGCGCTGCCGCTCGTCGGGCTCACGGCGTGGCGCGCGCTCGTGACCAAGGCCGGGGCGCCCCTGATCGCCGGCAACGAGGCTGAGAATAAGACGGGGTTCAACGTCCTCGTCACCGGAATAGGCGGCGGCGTCGCGCTCGCCGCGCTGCAGTTCGCCGTCGCGCGCGGCTGCAGCGTCTGGGTCACGTCGTCGTCGGCCGACAAGATCGAGCGCGCCGTGGCGCTCGGCGCCAGGGGCGGCGTGTCGTATAGGGATTCCGCCGAGGATGGGCCCTGGGAGAAGAAGCTGGCCGCGCTGTTGCCGCGCGAGCGGCCGTACCTCGATGCCGTGATCGACGGCGCGGGCGGGGACATCGTGGCGCGGACGGTACGGCTGCTGCGCCCCGGCGGTATCATCGCGAGCTATGGGATGGTAAGCATGTTACAAAGTGCCTTTTGCCCCTTCACCGCCCTTCTTGAGAGTCAAATTTGCCTATCCATTTTTTGTCCGAGCGCGGGCATTCAGCTCCCGAGACACGGGTCGAATGACCCCTCGCTCCTCCCAAACACCCTCTGTCCACATAGCAACTACTAACCCGCAAACGCGCAACAGACGATCGCGCCCAAGATGGACTGGCAGATGGGCGCCGTGCTGCAGAACATCGAGCTGCGGGGCAGCACGATGGGGTCGCGGGCCGAGTTCGCCGACATGGTGGCCTTCGTGCGCGAGAGGCGGATCACGCCCGTCGTCAGCCGCGTCGCCCGGGGACTCGACGACCTCGCGGCCGTCGAGGACCTGTTTGGGGACATACGCGAGGGCCGGCAGTTTGGGAAGCTGGTCCTCGAGATCTCTTCCTCTTCCTCGTCTTCGTCGTCGTCGTCTTCGTCGGGTGCCGCTGGGGCTAGGACTGGAGCAACGGATGCGAAGCTGTAGATAGATAGGGGCCGGTTGGCTTACCCTGGAAGGGGAGGGTGCCAGAAAGCGGATTGATGTGTGCATTCACCGTGGTTTCTCCCTAGGCATTAGATACAAGGCGGTATATAAATTATGCGGCGCAATATACGGGGGAGTTGCTCCACGGAAGCGAAGGTTTTCGATGGTCTCTCGTCTCTTTCAAAACAAGCGACGAGGACCCCGTTGCGCCTCATTCCTAACAACCGCATAGAAGAGATGGTGCATCACCTCGTGCCGGAACTTGACCTGTACGCCGTAGCTCGCTTGTCTCCTTCTCCATATTCATTAATAGACGATAGATAGTGTTAACGACTCACCACACTCGGGCTCCACCGAGAACTTCTTGAGAGCCTTGGAAGCGCCATATAGCTAGCTATATATCGTCTAGCCCTAGAACAACCGTTGTTCCGCTCGGTCGCCTCGTCTTTAGCATTGGGGCTCTAAAGTTATGTAGCACCCCTGTATGCCTATATCGACTGTGACATATGCCAGGAATGACCGACCGCAGATACCTCGGCACCCTGTATTGTACCTACATTCCTAGCAACCCGTAGCCCTACCACCTGTCAGCTTCCGGCTACTCTCAGTGGCAACTCGTTTAGTTTCCTGGGACGCTTCTCGACATTCCCCTACCGCGACGGTGCAATAACGTCGTGCTCTGGGGGCTATGGACAGCCACACCATCACTGGGGTCGGGGCACACACGACGGGAGGTCACATTGATAATATAAAGACAGCTGAATGAGGATATCACCAAGATAGATGCCTTTTCATCTCAATTGGCCATGTAGGCAAATCCTAGTTATCTACCACCGTCCGTGGGATCTCAAGATGCCTAAGTGTCTTCGAAGCGAACCGCGCCCGTCATGATGATAATAATACACGCCATTCTTATGCCATGCGGCTGAGTAGAGCAGCGAGATGAAGGTGTTTCCCTAGAAACAATTCGCCGGAGGAATCGGGCGGCCCGGTGCCCTTCGTGGTCTTGATCGACACTAAGACTCGCCCTCTACACGGCGAATATTATTCATCTGCTTTTTGGGTAGCTCCTCACAGGAAGGCAAGGTTTGCGCCACTCGGATAAATTCAATAACCCGCCCTCCCCGCGCCGAACTCCGATCGCCCTTCCATTCGTCATCGGCGGTGACCGGAACCGACTGATGAACGTTGCGCAAGACATCGACAGATCCGACTCGGATCATTTCATGCTTCGTCTGGCTGGTTGCTGGTCTGTTCGTTGCCAGCCTTCGTGTTCTGGGATATGCTGATGGCGATTTTTCTCGGACCTCCGCCGGCGTCTCGGCCACTCGCCACGCTTTTCTTCTTGCGTATCGACCCAGAAGTCGCGGATGGGTTGGAGTTGGCCGTCATACTATTCCGCCGCTTCGTCTGGATCATCTTTCCGAGGTCGTCCTCTTCATCCTCTTCGCGCCTTCTCTTTTCGGACAGCCGCTCAGGCGGCGGAGCAACAATGGCCGAATCACCGTTTGACTTTGACGCCCCATCCTCGGTCGTCTCAGTGTCCGCCTTGTCCTCGTCCGCCGAGAGCGCGCCGGCCTCGACGTTGTCATCAGGGTCTTCGTCTGACGCGTAATCGACTAATTTTCTTTGTGACTTTTCTTTCATTTCCAATAGCCTATCTGGGGATTGCGTCTGCGCGTCCTGTGGAAGAGGCACGTCGTCTTCATCATCTGAAGTATTCCAGTATTCCTCCTCGGCTTGGTCGAAGGCGATGTGTTCCATTAACCTCCCGGTCCGCGGATTTATTATATTCGTCCGCCGCCGCCCACCAACGTCTTCTTCCGCTGTTTCCAGGTAGTAATCAAGATTGGCCGTGTATCCTCCGGTCTGGTCGTATCGCATGATCAAGGTGTTGAAAAGTTCGAGATAGCTCAAGCGCTGTATCTTCTCCCGATGGTTTTCCACCAGATGCTTAACGAGGTCCTTGACGTTTTCCTTCTTAATGAATTCGAAAAACTCCAAGCATGCGGAGCTTAGTAAGTTATCCCGCGGCATGATCTCTATCAAGACATCAAGAATCGGCCCTATCACCTTCTTCTCTGACATGTGGTTGATATAGAACTGATCATGGAGGTTGAGGAGTTGCCGAAGGAAGCGGATGGCAACTTGCATCCCGTTAGTTTTGCCCTAAACAAATCTATCCGCTCGACTTACCAAGCTTCAGGAATTTTTCTGGGCAGGCCAGGAGCTGTCCAACGCGTGTGACGATGTCGTTCTGCATAACGAAGTACTTGCTGCGATTGTGGTGCTGCCGAATGAAGAAGCAAAGGATCTCTATAAGGTAGCTGAACATGGATGCTTGCTGCGGCGAGAACTCCATACTCGCTCGGTCCTTGAGTTTAATCAAGGGCTGGAACAACTTGACAGCCGCATATTCGTAGAAGAGATCCAGGAACTGATCTTGCTGCGGGTCTGCGCTTGGAGCCAGCCTTGCTGCAGCTCGCGCCGCAAATTCGCCGTTTGCCTTGGCGAAGGCTTCAGTTTGAGCAGGCGGACCCGGATCGAGAAGTACCTTCAGCGCATCGGAAATCTGAGACTTGACGCCGAGATCGACCTCCACCAGAAGCAGGTCGATGAGCGAGTCGGTAAGCGGCGGCTGCTTTTCGTGGATCTGCCGGTAGAGAGTTGAGCGCATCATCATCGGATCGTGGTCTATCATGGCGATCAATATATCGGTCGCGCCGACGCGGACCGCCACATCGCTGTGTCGAAGGCCGAAATTGATGACATGGAGAAGGCCATGGGCGATGAGATTATTGTATAGGGTCTGGCGAGCCGGCGGCTGGAGGTTCTTGGCAACTGCTGTGATTTGCTGTATGAAGAGAACGGCTTCCTTCTTCTTGCTCGCGTCTCGTCGGCCCGGCTTAAATATGCTGAAGAGGTCGTTTAGAAAGTTGGGGTTCGCTTGCAGATGTTGTACAATGTCGACCTGGTTGAAGAAGATGAGCGAGTTTAGGACCGAGAAGGTATTATCGTCCAAGATCCTGGCGAGGACGACATCCTTCAGGTACGACAGCCGGTAGGTCTGATGAATCTTCTTAACGATCTGGGCCTCCTCGATGGGCACGACCTCCTTGTATCTACCCTTCGCCTCCAACCACTGCCGGTGGTTGGCCTTGTGACTCGGGAAGTCCGGGTCATACTCTAAAGCACCAACGACCCCCATCACGCATTCATCTGACACAGCATGCTCTATAATACTGGTGTCGTTGAGCAGAATGATAATCTTCATGATGTTGCAAAGCCGATGTAGCTCGTTGAGTCCCTCGAGGTCTTCGGCTTCGTAAACGAGGGGGATTAGTTTCCCGATATAATCCTCGGTCAGAACAAATTTGGTAAGGGCATCGCGACCGCCTGCTGTTTGACTCATAATCCGCATTTGCGATTCAATATCAACAAGGTTGGCCAAGGTTGCTTGCGGGAAAGATATGGGATGTGGCATATCCATGGCAAGGTCGTCGGATAAGCTATCGTCTGCGCGAAAAAAATTAGGAGTCTCTTCGTTAGGTAGTTGAATCAAAGGGCGGTACCTTGAGCATTAGCGGAGTGATACTGTTGCTGCACAGTATTAATAAACTTCCTGCACACCCGAAGTTAGTCGTAGGCCCGAGCAGAGGTATCGGTACGCGCGGGTGAGTCGGGCCAACTATACCAGATCATGGCGCAGCCTTCGGCTTCCTGGAAACTAAGAGCCATGTCGACGCCATTGCTAGGTTCGGTCCAGACGATCAGGGTTTCTAGAAAAACAGACATCAATAACCGCTCTCTGATTGTGTATATCCTTTTGCGCGTGGCATACCCTGTTGTTTGTGGAAGCCATCCTCTTTAGAGATCCTCGTCTCTAGTAACACGCGATCAGGTTCTTCTTCAGACTCGACTAGTACTCGTGGGTCCCTTTGGTTGCCATCCTCGGACTACAAGAGGAAAATACTTCATTAGCAGATAGAATAGGCGCACGCGACACACGAAGTTCAGGGCGCGGGCGGCGGTGAGACGCGAAGGGTGAGGGGAAAGAAGGAGACTTACAAAGTTAAACGAAGCGGTGCAAAATCCAGTACCACGGTCGAACCAATCGTTGTTGCGAAGTTCGTAGACCTTAACTCGCTTCCTGTCCGTCGACGGATGAGGCACGGGCTGTGCCGCCATCGTCAACGGTTCGTCTGACTCTACCTCGGTACCAAGGCGGTTGTACTCGAGAAGATCGGGGACAAGGTCCAGATGCTGCTGAAGAGATAATTCGGTATCGGACTGGGTGAGGAGAGTGAGCGCAGCCACTTTTTACTCAAATGGAGGTGCGCGCGCTAAGAATCATGCGCGCACACAACAGAGAGATGCAACGGCGCAACACAACACAGCACAGCAACAGTCGGGAGTGAGCGGCGGAGTACTCAGGTCCGCGCCGACAGGAAGCAAAGGGGATATAGATTGATGGTCGTGCGGCGTCGGCAACGGGAGCGGGAACGGCAGCGCGACGGGGATGGTGGCGTCGGGCTCGTTGACTGTTCGTCGCTGATGGCGGCGATTACTCTGAAGATGCTGCTGAATGGCCTAACGCATGCATGGGGATGACGAAAGGCTAGATGCAGTCTCGTGGCTCGACGTGGCTCGTGTGTATGGTGGTGTGGGTATTATGGGCGGGAAAGGAATTGAGGCGAAACAGAACCTTAAAGGGTACGATTGAGTAACTGGGTAGAGATACGGGAGGATACGGGATCGATAATGAGCAGGATAAGCTTAAGCAGGGTAAAGGTTGAGATGTTCCAAGATAAGGTAAGGTATCAACGATTCAGATGCGTGGCGGGAGGGATTGATTGACTGAAGCGACTTTGCCCAGGTATCGGTATCTGTATCCGCAACCTGTAACGCTACCTAACCTAAACCTAAAGGGAGACGGCAGTGTGGGCGGTCGGCGGTAAGTGGGCAGACTGGGGAGTAGAATAAATGATGGGGTCCCCGATCGGCGCAAAAGACTGTGACTGTGACGTCGAAAGCCCTTTTGGCGCGCAAATGCAGAAAAATACGCAAAAAGAGAGAATGAAGACGGCCTTGTCGAGTAGTTCATACATGTATGTGAGAAGTACCTAATCTAGCATCGCCACGAGCACTGACAGCTAGACGTCTCGAGGATAAGCCTTCGTTGAGCTCCTCACTGCAAGGAGATTATGAAAGTACGAGTGCGAGGTGCGAGGTGGACGCGATGTGTATCGCACATGGCCACAACTCTTCTTGCGCGCTCGCTCCGCCAGTTTGACAGTCTGCCGGGCCGACATTAGCTTCATTCTACTTGCCTATCTTGGCATAGGCAGATAAGCTCTTCGCAGGTGTCAACCGGTGGCAAGTCGAGCTTGGCTAAGGGACCACTGCGCGCGGGGGGACCGACTGCGACTGGCGAAGAGGGACCGCATAAGCCGGTACGGCACGTCTTGTTAGCCCACGCAAAGCCCTTGATTGCGCAAGGTCGATCATCGCTTATTCAAATGATAAGACTCCGCCCAGGCTTGGGTGGTCCGGGGTTGCTATTGAACTGTGACATGACGTAAGGGCACTGCTACTGTAAACCACTCCATTTTCGTCCTTCACCAGCGTTTCACCAGACGACACGTTCTCACTCTTAGTCCATAACCGCTCGCTTAGTTCCCAAAATAGAAGCATGTACGCCCGTTACTAAGAGTATATATCAACTTAACTCGAGAAGACGAGCGCATCACCAAAGATTTCCAATCGATGTGTCTTACAGTCGTGTTAAGTTAGAAGGGCGAAGAGTTGTTGGGCTTCAATCGTACCAAATTGACATCCCTATGTAGTTAGGACATCCACTGGGGCCGCCATAAGGAATACTTCGAGTGAATAGCGAAGGTATCTGCTTGTTCTCATAAAAGGATACATGCAAAAAGGAAAGACTGCTGCAGTAATATCGATACTTTGGCTAAGGCTCTCAACCGTGGCAATGAGGGCTGTGATAAGTCGATTGCTGATCATTCTGTTTTCTCCCCCGGGCGCCTATTTCGAGCGAGACTGTGCCGCAGTATGCACCATTTGAGACGGTTGGTGATCGCAGAGCAAGTCGCCGCCCCCTGAATCCATGGGCTCGTTTCCATAGAGACGCCGTGATGTAAATTTCTTCGTTGTGCTCTTTTTATAATTCTCTCTCAGATTTAGTAACGATACTAAAGGTGGCCGTCCAAGAACAGATACCAACCGACCGGAATGAGGTGGGTGACCGAGGAACTTCCGTCGTCAATTCGAGAGACCCGTAACAACGCCCCGACTCACTTAAGTATTCGTCAACATGGCGAAGAGCACGGCTTTGTACAATCGATGACGTGGAGGTCTAGGGGTGGCTGTTCCGCAGGTGCGATAACCTCAAGTAACAACCGAATGAGATAAGCAAGCATAAAGTTAGGACTGAAGTTAACTCCAACATCAGTATATAGGATCTGAAGGATACCAAATAGTGCAAAACCTGATGCAAGTAATAGGGCGATTGTCTGGCGCTTCTTCTCCGAGGAGAGGGTCGAAGTGCTGCTGGTAGCGATTTCTTCGGGAGGACTTCGCCAAGTGGCGAAGGTGCGCTGCATGAAGGACTGGATAGGGGAATGATCGACACGATCCGGAGATCGCTTCTTCTCTCCGTCATGGCGACGGATACGGCACAGCCGCAGTATAGGTACCTCTCTGGGATTTTCACGAGTTCGAGTTCTGTCTGCTTCTTAAAGGGTACCGGTGGATACGGTGCTTGGGCAACTGGCTAGTAGGGTCCTAAGTCGAAAGGGTTAGGACATTTACACTATATGATCAGGGGAAAATTCACAACTCAGGGTGTCGAGGACGTAGCGAACATCGGCAGGATCCCGGGTGTATTAATGTGCTCACTCCCTGTCGGCGGAGTGAACCTCATGCACGGAACAGTTGCCAGAGGAGTTCTCTTCATTCTGCTCTCCTGGATTGCGAACAACGGCGACTACCAAGTCTTCGTCAAGAGTCTAGCTTGGGGTTCCCTAATTCTCCTTATCGCGTCTGCTCTGGGTGCCTCGAGACAGCTTCCCTGACCTTCCATGACGTAATGTCAATAAAAAAAATCTCTTTCCAGGCTTTGAGTCGTTGCAAGAACGTCCTTAATATGGAGCCTGGAGAGCCCCCAGAACGGCGGACCGAGACAAGTAGCATAACCGCAGCTTCTGGCTCCATCTCCTATCGTGACAGCCTTCCTAGCCCGCAAGATACTAACCAAGTTCTCACTTGGCCCATTGAATGATAATGGCAGAGGACCAAGTACCAGTACGAGTGAGACATTGAGGTCTTGCCCTTCCTGAAGCGTGCAGTTCTCTCAATGACCCGACCATGACGCCAAAGAAACAGCTCAAGGAGTCTTCAAGGTGATCCCCTTCATGGAATTGCCGGAGTCACTCGGTGATCATTGCAAGTATTGCAATTATCGGGACTATTGACTCGATCGGTGTGAGTCTTGAATCCACTTTACAACTTGACATCTGTTTCGCAACCTTTGGAACTAAAGGTATGAAGCCAAAATAGGGGTCCTCAAAACTGGCGGAAGGAATACAGGCGAGAGGCCGATACTCTATTTGCTTTACGCGGAGTCAGAGCCACCATAGAGAGAACAATGAGAAGATTACAGCGTAGTCGAGACATGAGAGCACTCCAAGATGATGGGACTAGTCGAGGCCTGAACAACCAGAGATTCTGATAGAGAATAGGAGTTAGCACCACCGGCGAGCAGACCCCTGGGTGACACAACTAGTTAATGTTGTTCTCGCTTCCCCTCCACTATCACAAGAGTTTCTTGAACGAGCTGTTCCTTGACTTGATTAGCATGACAAACACGAGCGGCGAACAATATTCTTTGGGACGAGTTTCTGCGATGAGGAAACCTCTGAGGGGATGGTTTGGGTACATACACGGTAATTGGTGGATCACCTATCCGCCGCTCCACTCCGGTGGGACCTGCCAAGGTGGCTGCCATTCGTACCGATAATTGGGAATTGTTAAAAGATCCGGGACCGTCGAAGACACGCATACAGGGAGTCCACAGAAGCAGAATGGCCCTGGCTCACAAACCTCACCCAAACCTCCCGAGATGCTGTAACAAACGTTTGTCGTTGTATAATGACAACACGAATAAGATGTTGAAATTACATGATTCTGTTGATAAGGAGTTCTATCTCTAAAATGAAATCCTTTAGTCGATTGCGGTGGTAAGACGTTGGGGTAAAAATAGGACCATTCTCTTCCATGGACCACCTGGCATACAACGGTAGCTGCAGGTTACCTCTGCTGGCTGGCTACCGTGTTAGGCAGTTGCACAAAATTCGCATTGGCCTAGAAATCCATAAGCAAAAAGCAAGCATGTATACAGGGTACATCCCTCAAGCGAATACCAGTGTCACGGAAATGATCCAAATCCAATACAACCTCCAAAAGTCCGGGATGCATACAGTGGTACGATACCACCAGAAAATGTGCCTGCTCATGATGCTTCCTTCGTCATCATATGCACATGTTGTAGCATTCAATGTAGCATGGGAACACTCGAGGGGACTTTCTAGGGCTCGGCCAGCTAAGGTTGCAGCATTCACGATAATTGGCGCGAAGCCCAATGCGCCCCCATCTTTTCCGCTCTGGAATACGAGCCAGGTACATGGACTAGCACATGTGAGTTTCAGCCCTTTAGGTGCTAAGTGTGAACAGTGGCATCCTCCGTCTTCCTCTTGGGCGCCAGCCTTCTGTGCTTGGGGGCTTAAAACTGCGGCTGGAACAGTCCACCTGGAATGCCTCTCATGCCCACGACTGGAACATGCTTCGTTGTTTACTCCACAACCTATGGCAGTCGCATTATCACCGACTAATGCCGAGATAGCGCCTGCACAGGATCCTAGTGGGTTGGGTATCTGCATGGGGTTCGTTCACGGGCCTCAGATTCCCACCCTCAATGGTAGAGTGACTTCCTGAGCAGCATAGGTACACTCGCTTCCGTTCGGCGAGTGCGCGACAGCAAATCAATATTTCTTCCCACTAGCCTCGCGCTGAACGCCACGGATGTCGTCTATTTGGACGAGACTCACCTTTCTACCCCAGCTGCAGCTGCGACGCCGCGGTAAGCCTGTCGCCTAGACGCAACTACATGTCCATGCTTTCAGGCGGCTGTTATCTCATAAGTGAGACAGCCGCTCATTCTCTGTTGCTTAAAAATCCGGTTTCACGTTCACAGTTGCTGTGTCATCTCAGTCGAAAAGTATCAAACCCCTCTATAAAAGCTACCTTCCTCCATACCCTTGCCATACCGCCGCCGGTAGGCTGTCGTGCTACAGTGTATTGTTTCTCTCAGACGTCAAGGAGCCTGCATCTCCCTTCTCCCACTTCGATATCCCGAACTACTCTGCGGGGGTCAAAACCAGCTAGGCATATAATTCCAAATTTCACCAGTCCTGGTTAGGACCTTCAAACCCACCATCACGTTTGGCCGGACCACACAAACGAGGGATACACGAGTTCCGTCTTAGGAGATACAATAATGCCACTGTTCTCAGTGATCAGGAGAGGGAGGGAGCAAGCTAAAGAACAAAAGGCAAAAGATTCGGCGAAGGCTAAGGAGGATGTTCCCAAGGCGCCTTACAAACATGTACCGACGCATGCTGCCATTGACGCGATGTCAGGTGCGCCAAATACGTTCAAAGACATCGACCGAGCGAAGATCCTCGAACAACACCGGAGGAGAAGCGCCAATGCTGCGACTAGCGCAAGCTTGAAGAGCTACCCTCGACATGGAAGCTCGCTGTCTACTGTTTCCTACCCATCTCTGCAGGCAACTCCTATCGTCTCGAGAAACTGCAGCTTCAACAGCATGCCTGTACATCCGCGCGCTAGATTGCAGCTTAGCACATCCGCCGGGGACTATCCAAACCATTCGCGAGGCCTGAAGGGAAAGGAGCGAAAAGTGCTACCCCCGCTGCCAACGGGAGCTGCTGTTCCCACTTTGGCTCAAAGAAGAGCCGGCGCGCTCGCAGGCATAGGTAATGCGCTGAGCCTGGACCCATCACAGTATGTCACTGACTGTAATAACAGCTCGTCTACCCATGGATAACGCAGAAGACTCTAGCGGCTCAGATGATGAGCTACAGATGAAGAAATCTACGCGACAGGTCACCAGTCACAAGTCCCATCTTGTCGAGGCACGGGCGCCTATGCCGGGGCTGAATTCTACTGGGAGTGAAAACTCGCGATACCTCTACCCCATTCACCAACGAAAGAACTCGCGACAAAGTCAGGGAGAGACACCTTATCGAAACCACCCACAGACGACTCGAACCAGATTCACGGAACCTAAACCCATGGATCTTGGAGTTTTGCGTGACGATCTGGGACGAGAATCCTCTTACACCACCTTAACATCTACCCATAACGGCAACTCATATGCATCCTCTTCAGTATCGGAGATTGCTCCTATCTCTACTACTCCGAGTTCTGTTGCTTCGACACCTGAGCCGTCAGTGGCTGTCGCTTACTTCCCCACTGAAACCCCGAAGGCTCAGGAAGCACCCTCCACAGAACCTACCACCAGCTTCATTGCCGTCGTATCGCCCCCAGAGGCTTTAGCGGACACTCAAGTAGCGGTGCCGGCGGAAGAGCCGGCTAAAGTAGCGGAAGCTTCGCCAGCTGTGGTAACAACAGTTTCTACTGTTCTCCCCGGGGTCGATGCCCTGGAGCAGACCTGCACACTTACCGAAGCGAAAACACTTACAGCGTCGGCGAAGCCCCCGAAGAAGCATCGGTTCTCATGGCGTCGTAACAAGCTGCCCACTGGAGATAAGCTCGTGGCGTCGCATTGAAAGCATGCGCATTACTAGTTGACGTCTCTTAGCGCATTGGCTTGCGGTCCCCTTCGACACTGGGATACGCGGCGCTGAATCTACGCCATCCACACGTTCCCGGAAACGGCGGAACACAATGTCTTAACCCTTTCTTATGTAAGGCGTTCTTTCTTATCCGAAGTCACCTATCATATTACGGATCAGCGGAATACACATGAATTGAATATACCAAAAACTAATGAGGGCGTCATAATGAGGCTCTCGATTACATCTACATTGGTGAACTATATGGACTTCTCATTATAGGGGCAATCACGCAGCGCTGGAGTTTCGCTATTCTAGACGGGTTTCCTTAGACATGGTTTATCGTCACATCTTCACGGCCGAATTCAGGGCGACACCGGGCGGTCTTAGAGTCTCATAGGCGGCGGTACATGATACACTTTATTAGCGATTTCGAAACTAATAGATTATTGCGAAGTTTAATCAAACATGTCTCGCGGCCCCGACCTCAGTTCGTGGTCTCAATGCTAGCAGTCACTTTCGACGACAACAACTTAACGGCCCAAGTACGCCAAAATTACCGGCGCGCCTGCGCAACAGCCTGTAAGCGCATAGCTAGGGCTCCTACTCCGGTTTTGACACACAACGAGATGGCAGCACGGATCCGTTACTCCGCCACGGAACCTACTACTCTCGATTTTTAGCGTCCATTTCGGGACATACATCGTACCACCGACAGGGCACCGTCGTAGCAATGCAGAGTTCCGTCACCTGACGGTGGATCCAGCAACGATATAGGCGAAGTTCTAGAACTCCCTGCTGCATCTTGGCCATATGAATTGATCCACTAGTTGGGTTCCCAGGATATTGGAATATTATATTTACGCGCGCGGGAGCTAGTCCCCAAATTCCCTGGCTTCTTTTCTTATCGGTCATGTCGATACCACATACTGACGTATCATGTCTGGCGTTAGAAGGCACCGTTGCAATATTTCATGAGCAATCCTCCAAACAAGGGGCCATGTCAGCTCGGCAGCTATTGCCTACCAATATATGGGGAAGTGCGTGCAGGCTCACCTCCGTCCCCCTTTTCTCCGTGATAGATAGCCCCCAAAAGCCAGAAGCGGCGCCCATCGTTCGTCGGCTGTTCTGATCTCAGTCACCGCGAAGTATCGCAGCAAATTTCGGCGCTCCTGGCTGGCGCCTCTCCAGCCACAGTTGGCCTCGACCGACCTTAGCGTGCCCTATAAACAATATGTTTATCGTGGCTTGCCTAGTTATGAGCGTAAGCCTACGCACGCAATATGTGGCTGGCAAGGTGGTTGACAAAAAGTTGATAGTGTCACTCCTACATACCCCACGCTGAATTAAAGAAATTATAATAATTCAACCACAGTAGTTCAAATGAAGTTACGTATATTATAGATTATGTTTAAAAGCCCAAATCAGGGGAAGTTAAATGACGTCTATGGCTTTAATTATATCGTTATGATTGATTTTCTATAGTTTTGAAATAGGCGTTCGGAATGTGGAAGTGACACTATCAATATTTTTGTCAACCACCTTGGCAGGCTGTTCGGTGCTGGGTGCTTCCACCGGTCGTCGCCCGATGAGCCGCACGTGTGCATACATCGGCTACGTTATCCGTCCAATCTACTCAGCACCTCTAGTTCGACAGGCTTTCCAGCGGCCAGAACTTTCGCGCCAGACAATCAATAACTACGACGGTGCGGAAGATAACGACGAGACCCGTTGCCGGCTCAGCTCCGAGGGCAACCGCTAATCAGGATTGACGTACCCTCTATCGTACAATTATGTACGTTAGCTGCGCGCTGAGCCGGGATCTCCCACGTCCCCCTTGCTCTTGCAGATGTTGTATTGGCAAGGCCCCATCGCCGGTTCTCGCTTCTGATCTCTCGGCGTTATCTACCTATGTATGTCGTTGTCTGGGTCCCCTAACGCCTGGACATCCCGTGAGATCCTTGTTGGCTACCTAGTCTAACTCTAAGCTCCTGCATATCTAGAATGTCCAAAGAATGAGTGGCGCAGAGATTAAGCCCGATGCCTCCCATCCCTGGAAATACATCGACATCCGTCTCGTAAGTACAGTGACTTCCACCTCCGTTTCCGGATCTTTTATTTGGTTGCATTATCGGACGTTGCCCTGGTCCTGCGCGTGGGGGCTCAAGCGGGATGGGATATTCTCCGAAGAGGGGGATTATGTGGTTGGTTACTCGATGCTGACAAAGTCCCTGCTGGGCGGTCAGCTCTAAGTTTAGCCACCTTGATGCACACAATCATTCTCGCCAGTTTGCATAGCTGGAGGCGCGTCATGTCGGGTGCGTCGGATGCATAGATAACCTCAGAATCGCACCTTGAGTGGACGCCTGACTGGCTCCCTACTCTTCAACTATTGGTACTTTTGCAACTATCGAACATGTGTCGAAAACGCCAACCTAGCAGGGAAGCGTTATGCGTTCATCGACGCAGGCGTGGAATATGCACGTTAAAACCCCCTCCGTAATAGGTGAGAACCGCTATATCACCGACCACATATGATTGACACGCAGGTCGTCCGATCTCTACGGGGATATCTGCATCTTCCTTCATGTGAGTTTATTTCCCGGATTTGACGACGCTTGGCGCGCGTTGCTACCTGGACAGCGGATACCCGTATCAACGGGACATATGCAGGTAGCAGCCGCAGGCCGCAGGCTGAGCAGCCCTAGCTAGCATCAGGGGATCCGCAAACGGAAGTGATAAACGGGCCACACGGCTCGGGTATCAATATCTGCAGTGATACCGAGCTAAGGTACCTCGGCTTTCGTCATCGACTCAGCCGTTCCTCGCAACTGCTTCCATAACAGTGTCTAGCTGCCGCCCCGTATCCGAATGGCATGGTAGCTCAACCGGAAGAAGTGCCTTGGTTGCGTTCCTTGATTGCTGTGGTATCCGGTTATCTCGGATCCAGGGGCAGTTATTACTTACCGCTGATTTAGGCCGCGCGGCTATGGTAAGTGCTGAGGTGTTGTGCGTGGTCGAGCTGCGGTTGTTATCTCGACCGCCACGACGAAACATGGAATTTCAGCTTGGCGCTACCACATGTGGCAGCGAGACCGCTAACGCAGGTCCAATGAATTCGCCTCGTCCAGCCATCATCGTTACCGTCACTGTTGCCCACGTGCACCTAGGAGATTCTGCAAGCCTAGTCACCTTGAGCTCTGGCAAGTATACATAACTTGCCTACCGGATTGAAAGTGGGGAAGCGATAACGTCTATCTGCATGAGTTGAGCCAACCTAGTAGACCCCATTGTGTTCGAAACGATGACTCCTGACCAGTTATCGGGCGGATACAGATTTATTCCCTAATAGTCCTAAGGTTGATGCACAAGCTGCCTTGGAAGCAGACACGAGCTCAGCTAGTCTCCCGGCATGCTCTCAACGAGGGGAGATTTCGTGTATATCCGGTTTTTGTTAGTTACATGACATTCTAGCCAACTTGTTGCTTAGACGGCAGCGGGTTGTCGATTGTTTGCCCCGAGCTATTCGTTGCTCTAACGGGGAGAATAAGATGGCCAGCGGATAAGGGTCCAGAGGTTACATCGTTGATTGTGCGGTGCATTGTAAAGCGCTGGATGACAGCCATGATACGATCATAGGGATTTGCAGTCAACGGCTCGCGCTATCGTCGAGTGGCTGTGTCCCCATCAAGGTCAATATCTCACCGAGCCTGTTGAGACATGCGCAAGTGCATTTGCATCGCAATGTCTTACTTGGTCGACTACCAAGAGCAAGAATATATTGATGGTGGGGGTATTACAAGTGGCTCAACTATCACAGCCTGAGCCTGTCCGGACCGGTGCTGACAGTTACCCAGTGATTTAGCCTGGTTAAATATGAAACGTATCCGAGTACGCCAGCACTGTTCCTGAGTTGCATTCTGTGGCCCGACAGCTACGCTGGTTGAAATACGCGAGGAGTAAGGTGCCTCTGGAAATATGGGCAGTTCAAGGCTCAGTAAACCCGCAAAGTAGACATGTTTATTCCCGGTATCTCTGGTGAGAAATAACTGCGCGTCTCCGAGATGTGGACGGCTCCTTGGCACCCAGCACGGAATAGACAATACTCTATAGGTAGCGTATCTGTGGGTAATGCTACCCAGTGACTGTAATCAAGCCTTCCTCAGATCCGCACACGAGGTGCAGACGTGAACGAAAACGTTTCCTGTGGGAGAGCCAAATTTTATGCCGTCACGCCTCGAGGCGTGTGCTGGCAGTCCAAAAAAAAACAACAGCACTGGCGTGCTTCTTGATCCACGACCGGGCCCTGCGATAGAAGAGGAGGAGAGGAAGAGGACGAGCCCCCGCTCCGCCTGATAAGAAAGGAAGAAGAAGAGGGAAGAGCTTGGGTCTGGTGGGAGCTTTGGAATTATTTATACTGCCGGGACTCGGCCTTGCCTCATCTGGAATAAGTGCTCCTGCTGTTAAGACGCTCGGCAGTAGTAGAGGAAGCATATGCCTTGGAGGAAGGCGCATATCCAGCTCTTTATGTGCCTAAATACTCATGTAAAGTACCCAGGTAACCCTCAGTCGCGTCCCCAGCACGTTCAAGCCAGATAAAGACAATGTACCACGTTTGTTCGCAGAACTGGAGTCTGCAGCATCACACTTCATGTCGATAGGAGTATGGAATCCGTGAAATAGCACCGATATATTGAGTTCTATCTCCCGTCAATACTCTAGCAGTAGGTAAATAATGCCACAGCATATCGTACGGTTCACGATACTTATACTCGTATATCGGATTAGTTCTAGGGGGCAGTTGACCTCATTCTAGCCTAGATTTAAGATCTAGTTGCTTTACGTTCACGAAGCCGATGCCTTCTCTCGTTGAAGTCTTCATGGGCGCGCACACCTATCATTCCTGTCCAGTATCCAGCAAAAGTGGATGACTGGAACAGTATTGATGTTCAAGCAGCATTGAGAAAGTCTTCCTCGGGTCTCAGCTCAAGGCCGAGATTCCAACGAAAACGAGAGGAGTTCCAAAAATTTGACCGTACCGTGCCGCCAAGCTGGTTACCAGCAGTCGAAAAACCGGTAGCCTCAAAGAATTCTTGAGCCCTTCGAGGCACGGTCAATGAAGGGAAGGGCCGAAGCCCCCGCCCCGCCCGCCTGGAGAAGGAAGAGAGGAAATGGGAGGAGTTGACGTAGGGAGGATTGTGCTGTATTTATATGTGAAAGGCGGTGTGTTGGCAGAATCAAATCAGCCAGGGAACTGGTCTTAGAACTGTGAATTCATGGCAGAAACGCCTTCAAATTCATCTGAACTACGTCATATGCATCTGAGGCATTACAATCTAAGATCAATATGCTTCAATGACGTAGGGCGTTCTCTCACAGGAAGGCCCCAAGGACGGCAGGAGATGCCGTACCTGCCCAAGGACCACATGGGCCAATATCCTTTGAGCGAAAAACCAAGCTGATCACTCGTACCGAACGAACCAAGCCGTTTTTAGATTCATACGAGGTTTGCACGGGTTATAAAGGAAATTGGGCCTGTTTGGGACGCCACCGTGATTGGAATTGAAGGAATTCACAGCCCATGGTCTCCTGACTTGCGGCTTCCAAGCTAATGTCACCTAAGAGACTTCTCTCCTTATAAGCTGCCTACGTCTCTCTGGTTTCGTCACATGATCAAGCATCAATGAGCTAGATTGCTTGTGTGCCTCTAAGCCAAATTGTAAGCCTCACGCCATGCAGAAATGTAGATAAAGAGCTCACATATGCGCCGATCTCATCTTACTCTTCCTCGCTTCCCTTGAAACAGAACTGAAGAGGTCTTTACAGCCCTCTTACCGGCCGGGCCTCCCCTAGTTCGAGAAAGCTAAGGCTATCAGCCTCTCCACTTCTGAAGAGGATTCGCAGCATTCTTAGACAGTAACCGACCGATGTAAGCTGGTTCTACCTCGGCCGAAGACGTGCATTATCAGTTAAGCCTCAAGATCGGCAGCTCTCCAAGAGGACATCATGGTGTCGCCTGACTTCTTTGGGCATAAGATTACTGGCAAGCTTAGATAACGAATAGCTGCTGATTCAGGTAAAGACGACTCACATATATATGTCCTTAAAGCCAACGAGTTGAATCACCATCTGACGTTGGCCAGAATCAACGAGGTAGTTGTCGTCAGGGCTTGGCATGAGACTACCTAGACGAAAGTGGAGAAGATGCACATGGCTGCGGCGATCTTCAGGGGCATCCCACGCTAGGTTGGACCCTTGCCAAGGCGGCTGGTCCCACCACCCCTCAGACGGCTGGTCGTGGTTTACGCGTCTCGTCGGAGCCGCGCACACTAGCCTCCCCTTGTCGCATATATCCTCGTTTGCAGCGACGAGACGGCGGATCAAGCACAATCCCACGATCCCCCGTTACTCGACGATCTCCACTCAACTCCAGAGCGCTGGATCGAGCGTTGTGAATATACGGGCGGGAATACTCCGGAGCTCGATGTTTAGTGTACGGTTAGTCATCCTGCCGGCTCGCCTCCTGTGGAGCGCGGTGGCCTACCTTCAGCCAAGGGGACGAGCAGGAGCCTCGTATCCGCGCTGGCCCTTCGGAAAATCCAGACTCGCTTCCCCGCGATGTCCTGCTTCAAGATGGAAACAGGCTGAATCCCAAGCACGGAGGCTAGGCTTCAGAAAGATACCGATTTCAAGATGCAAATGAGGGCCGCTGAATTGGTGGTTACGATCGAAGATATCCCGAGACGTGTACAAACATAGGCACTCGGCTGTTCAGGGAGCAGGCTGTTCGGCGGCTTGCCGCACAGCCGACAAATATAAAGGAGGGAAACTGGGATGACCGTAAGCTCCGCTACTAATGGGCATCAAGGGACCTGGCGCGAAATCATTTATTGGGGGTGGGAATGTGATTTAGTGGATGAACCGTCCGGCCATAGGATCATATTGGGATGCGTCATATCGTGATTGCATATTCTCTTTCTTTAAGCTTGGTTGTATTAACTTCATGGTAGGCCAGAGGCCTTGTCAACTATTGTCCTTTGCAAGCGTTTTACCGACGAGCAAGACATCAGGACTTAATTTCTGCGGAAGCCTATCTTCCGGTGAATATCTTTTATATGGAACGGTGACGGTGTATCCGTACCGGAAAAGTCACCAATGGTGCACCCGCCTTTACCATCGCGGATCTACTCCGAATATTTTGACGAGAAAGAATAGAATGGGAAATGAACGAACAACAACGATCCTTCGAGCGCTTGTTCTTATTGGAATCGCTACTATCTGATGTTGGCCAATCGTTGCATTTGCCTGTCCCCCGCTGGTCATCGGATCACAGAGGCCATGATTTTACGATTCAGCATGCACTCCTTTGAAGTTTCAGGAACTTACCCATATTCGACATTCCGAGCAAGACCCTGACATATTGGGCTCAGGATAAGCAGGTTCCTGAGACAGTTGATATTATGTTCTTAGACGTTCTTCAAGTTGACGCCGCCGGTGTAGTGGTCTCTATTGGGCCTGATATTCCTGTGAAGTAGATCTTCTCTGTATTAGCGGTCCTGCAACAATTATCTGGAGTAGAAGGTAAAGCCGGGCGGATGGTAAGTCCCACGTATGTCGTATTGAAGATGGGTTGCTTTTTGACTTTGCACAAGTCCCTATTCACTACTGCCGGCCCCTCCCTAAGAACCGAAAGCTTCAAGGTTGTTTATCATGTATGTCTGGTTAGCTTTCCACCCTGTATGTCGATTAATAGACATGGCTTGGATTCAATAAAAGCCGCGTAGATCCAAAATCTGAGGCAAATAATTTCGGATCCACAAGGATACGAGCCAGTAGATTGATTCCCCTAGAAGTCTCTGTAGCAAGAATTTGCAATTCCAAGAAGAGGCTGTCTTCGGACGCAGATGAGGGACGTCGGAAAGGCATGATCTATAATGAACAGAAGCTGTCTGGACGGTCCAAGTGCACGGGTAGCGCATATAGGGCAAGTAGGCACTAGGTACCAATTAGAGGTAGCGGGCTGGCCCGGCTGCAGCGGGACGATGCAGGGATAGTTATCATTAACCTTTTTAGGAGAGGATTTATGGTTGCTTCTGAGCATACTTCTTAGGTTGATTTATCTCCAAAGCTTCCTTAGTCGATTTAAGTTTGTTTTATTTCGTCACCTAAGTAGTGATATTTTTCGGGGATGATGTGTTACTTAGATTGGCCTTGGTAAGGTCGTACCTTAAGAAGGTACTTTCTTAGTGCAGGTTCGCAAACTTTTTGTTTAGTAGCTCAATCAGTGTTACAGGCAGCTGGCAGGCAAGCTGCCTAGCTTGCCCAGGTACCTGTATATCTGGCAACCTCTGAATGTTCATACAAAAAGATGCCATACCTGTCACAACCTTGAACCTTCTCCTCATTAAATACTTACTCCTACCTTTTTCATGAATCCCTATCACATCTTCCTCCCCGTAGACGATAATTGAACGCTTCTCATGATGGAGACTCTTCCGGATCCCCGATATCTTCTAGGCCTCTCGATCCTGGCCGTAGTCGCCTACTATAGTGTAATATGACCTCAATATCATACCAAACTTACAGCTATACATTACCAGCTAACATAGTCTGCAGTTTCTGGCTCTGCTACACTGTGTCGCCCCGATACCTCGTCCTGTTCTTCCATCAGAGAAGACCTACATTACGACGACACCAGACGGCAATGTAGTCACCCGTCAGTTACCATGCTGGCACGATAGATGGCTGGCCGACCGTCACAGGAGTGAGACTGTAGACAGAGTGGCGCCCAATGCGTCCGGTCCTCTGCTCGTAGATACCGGCGACATTGAGCCACCTGAGCTGCGAATGAGCGTCGTCATTCCGGCATACAATGAAGAAGATCGGATTCTGCCAGCCTTGAAGGAAGCAGTAGAGTATCTGGACGCCACTTTCGGCCGCAGCACTCGTACAACCCCTACCAGAAAACAGGACTCATACCCTAAAAGACATGTAAAGAACGCCTTTAAGAAAGCGCCTCCGGAGGACCTATCCGGCTACGAAATCATCATCGTGAATGACGGAAGCAAGGACAAGACGGTCCAGGTAGCGTTGGACTTCTCTAAGGAATACGGACTGCACGATATCTTGCGCATCGTGACGCTGGAAAAGAATCGGGGGAAGGGCGGAAGCGTCACGCATGGCTTGCGGCACGTGCGAGGTGCGTATGCCCTATTCGCGGATGCGGACGGCGCGTCCAAGTTTAGCGATCTGGGTAAACTGATCGAGGGCTGCGAGGAGGTCGTCGACGGTAACTACCGATGCGTCGCCATCGGAAGCCGAGGCCACCTTGTCGGGAGCGAAAGTGTGGTTAAGCGCTCGGCCATCCGCAACTTTCTGATGAAGTCGTTCCACATGGTCCTGATGATTCTGACCCCGCCGGCGACTTCGCGCATCCGCGACACCCAATGCGGCTTCAAGTTGTTTTCGCGCGCCGCTCTACCGCACATCGTGCCGTACATGCACATGGAGGGCTGGATCTTCGACATCGAGATGCTCATGCTCGCCGAGTCGGCACCCGCAGTCCCCGTCCTTGGCAGCGACGGCGCTGCTATCGGCAGCAGTCCCGGCATCAAGGTCGCCGAGGTGCCCGTCGACTGGCACGAGGTGGACGGTAGCAAGTTGAACGTCATGCAGGACAGTATCAAGATGGCTATTGGTCTCGCGGTTCTCAGGGCGTCGTGGATGTTGGGCGTGTATCGGAGACGCCTCACGTGAAGGGGGAGGGGGTTTTGGTAGGTGAGGGCGTATTACTGGGGTATATAGCGATTCCATGTACTTGCTAGCGATATATTTGTCCAGCGGAGTCATTACGAAGTGCTGCACAATAGAACTACGGATCAGCGTTCAAATTCACCTATCCTCAACGCCGTGCGCGACAGCGTCAGAATGGCCGCCGGCCTCTCCGTGCTCAGGGCCTCGTGGATGACGGGTGTGTATAGGAGACGCCTTACGTAAGGGGCGAGCGTATGCAAATCCAGTCTCGACAGTGTGATGTGTCAGGTAGTGGAATTGCCAGACTATCCGGGTACATTACGAGTTTTACGTTGATTTCGACGCCCACCGGGACGGTAGGAGGTCCTAGTTGTTCCTTGAGTGCTCTGCCGCGTCGCAAGTGCGGTATCGTACACAGCGGCGGGCTCTGGCCGCAATAATTAAATAAACCCGGGAGCACTGGCAAACCACGCCCTTGATGTTATGTCTCGACCAGACGAGACAGGCTTACAAGTGCGCGAGGCGGAGATCGAAAAGAGAAAGACGTGATATCGCGTTCATCCATCCATGACATATTCTTAATTCATTAGATATTATAGGTTTAAGAGTACATGATTATATCAGCCGATGGTCCAGCCCTAAGCCCGGCGGCTAGAGCCGGACGCCGCTTTCAGGCAGTCGTACATAGGTATGTAACCAGACAGGTAAAGAGTCCGTCAGGCCCGCCTCAAGATGAAGCTTGTACACGCTCGCCTTGCGCCCCGGCGCCAGCCTTCTATGAATCCCCGAAACGCGAAGCCAGGAAGGAGGTATATCCACCGCTCGTGTCCAAAGAAGAACAAGACGTCCCGTGTTCCGTCCCACCGGCGTAACTTCCTCACCAGCTTGCTTGCTTGCTTGCTCCCGCGCATGGCAGACTATTACGCCAGACTCCCCACCCCTTAGAAGCACGCTTCCCTGTACAAGACGGGCAGGAACACGCAAGAGGCGGTCCAGAGGATGCTGACGGCGTTCCAGAGCAGGAAGGGCCCCTTCCAGAGCCCCGAGGCCTTCCAGTCGAGCCAGATGGCGAGGAAGGCGACAGAGAAGAAGTGGTAGGCGAGGACGGCGGGGCGCGGCAGGAGTCCGCCCATCATGGCGACGGGCTCGTCGGTGATGCCGCGCTCGAAGTAGCCCCAGCAGCCGCGGCGCAGCTTCGCGAGGTTTGACTCCTCGCCGCGCGCCGCGAACAGGCTGTACAGCGCCTGCGCCAGCACGTTGATGATGGCCGTGAGCCGCTTGCGCCGCCAGTGGAAGTCGACCATGGCGCGGCGCACCGCGGCGGTGTCAGTGAGCACGGGCACCCGCTCGGGCGACAGCACGTCCGCGAGGATCACCACGTCGCTGAGCGCCACCGTCATGCCGCCGCCGGTCAGTGGGTGCCGCATGTTCATGGCGTCGCCGAGGATCACGAGGCCCGGGTGCTGCTGCTGCGTCGGTGGTAGCCAGCTGTTGGGCATGCTGGTCGGGATTTTACCGTCCAGCCGCTCGAGCGCGGCGCGGAACGACGGCTGCACCGAGGGCGGCAGCGCCGGCAGAACGGCGTTCGTCATGTAGCCCCGGACGCCGCCGGCCGCGGGCTGCGCCTCGGGGAGCTTTTCGGGCACGTCAATCAGGGCGCGGGTCTCGTGGGTGCCGATCTGGTACAGCAGCACGGGGGCTGCGGCGTCGATGATGACGTGGCCGTAGCCCGGCTGCGGCAGCTGGCAATCCACTAGCTCGAGCGCATAAAACTTGCTGCGTACGATAGGGGCCTTGCCGATGTATTGCTTGCGGAACTTGGAGGCGTAGCCGTCGGCGATGATGGTCAGCTGGCCGAAGAAGCAGTCGGGCTCCTTCTCGCCCGTGTTGGGGTTGACGGTTCGCGTCGACACGCCGAGGATCTCTGGGTTGTGGTCACCCTTGATGGTGTCCACGGCTTCCGTCTCGAAGACGGTGATGTTAGGGTGTTTTAGACAGGCTTTCCGTAGCTGGGTGATGAATCTGCCGTGGTGGAAACATCTCCCCACTGGTCTTGAGTCGTCTTTCTTCTGATGTGCTGAGTCATTAGTACTCCCATTGGCGTGTCCTTGCTTTGATACGCGAGGGGTCCCGTCAGTGAGAAACTCAATGGACGGATACGGTATCTTGACCTCCTTGCCATTGAACACTACATCGTAACCATAACACGGTACCGCGTCGATACCCTCGATAGTGTGTCCCAGACCTAATATCTTTAGTGAATTGACACCTCCCGGCTGCATCAATTCACCGACAATCCGATTCGGCTCCTTCATCCATCTCTCTAGAAGTATTACGCTTCGTCCTTGGTTCGCAAGAGTGTGGGCGACGGCGCATCCGAAAACGCCCGCGCCGACAACTACGACGTCGGCCTCATGATACCTTGACCGCCGCTCGGCGAGGTCTTCGAGGGTCACTGTAGTTGCGCTCATGGGAGTTGAACTATCGAGGCAAGGAGAAGCCTAGAATGCTCTGAGGAGAAAGTCGGGCGACGGATAGGACAAACACCACCCCCCGGGATCTGGGTATGGGCAAGAGGCAGGACGTCGAGGTAGCGTGTGAAACGAAGCCGAGCTAAATTGTAGCTCAAGACAGGGAGGCGGCAACTTGGAATAAAAGGAAGTCTCTTCACCGCTTCAAAAGGAGTTGGAAGGATAAATTCGGGAAGGATAGGATGCGGCAGGCGGAAACCAGCGAGCTTGTTGGCGATATTTCGAAATTCATCTGGTCCGCTCAGGTCATGATGGTTCGATGAATCGTCCCAAAGGCTGCTCAGTTTCTTTTGACAAGGATCCAATTTGTGCCCCTGATTGCATGTGAACGGCTTCCAAGCGCACGGACCACAAACGGCGTCGTAGTGCCCGGGCCCCACTGCATTTAGAAGTACATGCAGCTACTCGTAGGTGGTGTATGTACCTAGAGCTACGGTACCAGGCCCCTGGCACCGAAATTGCAGCACATGGAAAATCGCACCCTTTATCACCGATATACGGCTTCACATCTTGATGCCGTGTAAGGTCTAGATTCAGGTTTAATGTTATAATACTTTATAAATCTAACATATAATTTATTATATCATTTATATAACTACTATTTATCTTGCCGTTATTCAAGGATAACACCAGAACATTCGAATGAACGCATTGGGGTGTTATATGGCGCTTGATGTTGCAATTCATCTGCGACCCACCTGGGTACATACCAGTACAGTCAGTTACTCTACCGGTATTCTAACGTACTGGTGGGCGCCACAGAATCACCTATTCAGCCCCCGGCCGTCTCGCTCTAGCTATTACTAAGTAGCCTACGATCGGTCGAGCAGTTAACGCGGCATTGTCGAATGTAAGAATTTCAGACTTTTACTTTCGTGCGCGAGTCCAGCCCGAGTCTTACGGCCTGTCCGCACTCGCACGAGGGCTGTGTCCTGTTGACAGTGAAGTGGCCTTGCTTTGTTCCAGATCATAAGGTTTCGATATGCTGCTGCACAGGTGCGCACCTACCCGTTCGTCGACGTTGTCTTCACCGGTATGGAGTCGCACGGTTATCGGACAGCGAGGTCTTACACCCCTTCCGGATTGCTGTCCGGCCTCCCACATTTCTGACTGGTGTCACTGCGAAGCAAGCCGATCGCCGAGATGCCGGGCCGTTATATTTCTACTTCCGTAAATAAACTATCCAAATATTTTACTTTTTAGACGTCTTTTAAGAACCTTTTTTAAGGCGTTAATATTCTATAACGCTTAAAAAGCCTTCTAAACGTATTTTACATATGCCCTTTTTATATCCACGTTCTGTCTACATCGCCTATCCCCAACTCTATGTAACATCCCGATTCTCAATACTATAATTTTATCATGGTAAAAGCATGAAGCCGGCTTGGCCTGTATGTACAGCTGCGGGGGAATAAATTGCGAAAATGCTCAGCATCGCACAGCCTGCTTCTACTTCCCAACTCGAACGCCCGAGTGGCTGACCTCCGACCAATGGTCTTCATGTACAAGACGGATATGCGTAAGGCTGCATTGCGAAGACCAGCACCCTGCAGGATTCGCCCTGTAATGCTAAACTTCGAAAACTTCCTCTAGTAGAGGCCTAGGAAACGGAGCGTCGCTGGCCAACCAATGTTAATCATGGAGGTCTTATTGCAGATGTGGCTGGGGTCATGCGTTTGACATATATGCCATTCAGCCTTGTCAGGCTGACGTTACCATCTGGTCCCCCGTAACGGCTTCCAACATAAGTATAGTTGTAAGCACCCAGTTGATTGCTACGAATGCGATCAGTTGCCAGTCTTTTGCCTTTTGGCGCAGCGATGCGGGGTGCAGGCGTTACAGCTGAGCGGAGTGAATATTCCTCCTCCATATCTTTGCTTCATCCATTTTCCTTCCTTTCAACTCCATCCTGTTATTATTTCGGAAAGTCTAAGGCTATACACTGTTCAGGAGATCCTGCGAATATCATTGTGTGGAGCATATAGAACCCGACTGATACAGACCAAACGAAAGCGAACTCAAGCCCATTAAAAACTCTTGTCCTACAGACAGCCTTTGTCATAAACATACAAAGCTGCGAGTGTATCCACTGGCCAATGGCTTTGTCACAGCTGCCGAGTTTCATCTATCCACCATTGCGACAAAACGATATTCGAGTAATCGAGATACAATCTGGCGACGGAGAATCTACCCCGCTAATAGGCAGAGTTTGCAATGTCGATCTAGACAACGAAGATCGCATCCCATATGCCGCCTTATCATACACGTGGGGCTCGTCCAAACCCTCTACAACATTGATTCTCGACCATGCAACTTTGCAGATTACCTCAAACCTTGCTCGAGCTCTGCGATGCTTTCGCGAAACGAGCCACCTGAAATGGATCTGGGTAGATGCGGTATGCATCAATCAGAACGACAATTCAGAGAAGAGTTCCCAAATCCCCCTGATGGGAAGCATTTATCGCAAAGCATTGTATGTTCATATATGGCTTGGTGATAAGCAGGACGATGTCGATCTCCTGAAGACTCTGCGTGCTGCTGCTTATCGACTTATTGATTCCCAAAACGACAGTCCGTCATCAGATGGCGGTTCAGACTTGCCCAGTAGTATACTTGAACTTTCTCAATTACCCTGGTTCAATCGAAGATGGGTTATCCAAGAGCTCGTCCTTAACAGCAGCGTGTCCTTCTTTTGTGGTCATGTTAGTTTGTGCTGGCCCAATTTGCTACGACTTATCCGATATCTTCCGTCTGCTACTATTCCCAAACCTCTTGAGATGTTGTGGGCTCTTTGGGAAAAAAAGTCAATGCCGCTCAGAGGCCCGGTTTCTTGGGAGAAATCCGGGATCTTGGAGTTGCTCCGCGTTTTTGAGCGATCTGATTGTTCCGATTCCCGTGATCGCATATTTGCGTTGATGGGACTCGCCGATGACGTGAATAACTGCCGGATGCGAAATGGAATTTCTTTCATACCGCAATATACGCAGACTATGGAGCAGGTCTATACTACTTTTGCTGAATCGGCCGTTCGCGCGGGATGGCTACGCCGGATTCTACATGAAGCGTTAGCAAGAAGCAAGGCATGCAAAGCTAGAGGTTTGCCCTCCTGGGTTCCTGATTGGAGGAAGCCACCTGGAGCCCACTTCGCTCTTGTCGATGGAGAAGCTCAACCTGTAACATGTCACATCCGAGCAACTTCGTGTAAGAGATATCATATTCTTACGACCGAAATATTGTACATCTGTGGTGCCGTGCCACAGAAGTCGGACAGAGCCATGTACACCACAGCGGCTAAGGGCCGGATGATGCAACGTAAGAAGCCATCGGAACACAGCATTACGCCATTTAAGATAGTCTGGACAACTCCGAATTTCAGGGCTACAAGCTGCACTGCATGGGCAACATGGGCAGCAGCCGCAATCTTCAACCTTTGGAAGTTTATATCGACTAATATAAACTGGCATGACACTACTACGGAAGAGGAGAAGCGGTTTGTATGGTTACGAGTTATCAGTCAAGCGCGGATTAACCTTACTTGCGGACCCGATCACCATTCTCGTTTCCCTGACGGCTCATGGTCAACACATGTAACACACCACGAATCTATGTTCGACCAATGGCCTGAGTGGAAAAGTTATAACCCTGATATATGGAAAGGGCAAATGGCAGACATCCTAAAGAATGACATCCTTGTCCTAGGGATTACAGATGAAGGTCTTGCAGCTTTGCCGGGGTCCATCTTCCTTGGCGAAATCAACGATGATTGGGGTCGTTCAAGCACCACCATATACATAATGGGCAATGGGCCAATGGGAATTCGAAAGGGAGATGAAATACTGCTTTTCAAACCCGAACCCGAAATATATCCTACCCGATGCTGCGTTGATTATATCTTTCGACAGGTTAGCACCCTTGGTACTCCTTCCTATTCGGGTCCGAAGTCCCAAAAGCGAGCGAAAGTCGAGCAGCCGGTGTACAATCTGCTGTGCTCATGTGGAATTAACTATGGCGATTGGTCCTATGCCCCCTTATCTCGATATTTCAAAACCCCTGTACATCCAAGAGCTAGTCTGGATTTTCCTCGACCTTGGGAAACAAGGCCTTTCTTGAAATATGGCGAGTTTGATATCATCCTCTCATAATTATGAACATCCTCTACTCTTGGATACTGACGTTTAGTTCTTGGTGGGGGAGAGAGAAAGGTGGGAAGAGTCCGTCGTAGGGGGCAAGTTGTGTTATTTATGCTTGTTAAGAACATTTAAGTACCCATGTAACACGGTCATATATGTTTGAGATGGACAATTTCATTCATATTCCCGACAGGCCCTTGAATATCCAAAACCGCACGCTGGCTGGCATCTATCTGACATGCGCATAATTTAGACAGGGAAGGCCGTTCGCAGCATACCCAATCTCACGCCACCGCTCCGGAGGAGTCCGCAATTATTTCCTTTGTGTAGCTTCACGTAGCGCAAACCATCCACCCCGCTGGACCCGCATCACGAACCCCTCCCGGGGGCCGGCCCTCCGTCATCTGCGCTACGGCGTCGCCGACGATGCGCAGCGCCTCCTCGGAGATGGTGTTGCCCTCGCGCTGCCTCTGGGCGCGCAGCAGCCGGAGGTCGTCGAGGGCGCTTCGCAGGACTTGCGCCGCGGCCGCGGCCGCGGGGCTCTGCTTGAGGGACTGCACCTTGCGGAGGGTGGTGCGCAGCTCGAGCAGGGTCTTCTTCTCGTGGGCGAAGTCGCAGGCGCGCAGGGCGGCGAGCAGATGCTCGAGCCCGGGGGCGTCGAGCGTCTGCGAGTAGGCCATGAGCAGGACGCGGAAGGCCTGGCGCGAGAAGCAGGGGGTCGCGGACCCGCTGCGCTCCATGGCGAGCCGGCACAGCGAGATGGCCCGGGCG
The DNA here is from genome assembly GCA_004155915.1 of Monosporascus sp. CRB-9-2. Lineage (NCBI taxonomy): Eukaryota > Fungi > Ascomycota > Sordariomycetes > Xylariales > Monosporascus > Monosporascus sp. CRB-9-2. Next base: position 92,075 of record QJOA01000046.1, read on the forward strand.
TGCTGCCCGAACTTGATGCACACGAGGGCCGTGTGCGTCAGCACCGCTGCGTCGATGATGATGTGCAGCGCCTCGAAGCGGCTGATCATGGTCTGGATGTGCTGCATGACGTCGGTGGTGCCGCCCCGGAACCGGTCCATCTGTGTCCTGATGAATGCCGACACGGCGCTGCTGACGTCTTGGCCTTGCCCGTGAGCGTTGTGGATTAGGTGGAACGCGGTGCTAGTGCCGTTGCCGGGAAGCTCCAGGGCCGCCGTCACGGCAAGGCGAAAACAGTAGCTGCAGAAAGGCATGCCAAACCTCATCGCACGTTTGTAGATTGTGACTGCCGCCATGTGCTTGCCGCAACCTATCTCCTGGTTCATCGCCTCGTAGACGTCGCGATTGTTCGTCGATCTGCCCATGTAGGCTAGCTTATTCACGGATATCGCCTTATGGTACGCTTGCTTGGCCTTGAACGACAGGTGCGTCTTGGAACTTCCAGCGATCGAAGCTTGGCTTAGAAGCCTCTCGGTGGAATCGTCAGTGGCATTGGGGTTGAGCTGACGCATATTTGAGATTAAGCTTTTCAACTGCTCAAAGGAAAGCTTCCAGCGCGCCCGACAATTATAGAGCATAGCATTACAGAAAGTCGGATCTAAGGCGAAACCGGCTTCGCTGCAGTACTCCAACCATGATATGAGACCTGGCATATCGTGACACTCGCCGTATTTGTTTGCCACAAGGGTGACGATATAACGGTGCAGGCCCACATCAAGATCGCGCGTATATCTCCTTACGAACTCCTGAACCTCAGAGACTGGATGATCCCGGGCGAAGATCTTCAAGACCATAATGAAAGCACTGTCGTACTCTTCCTGCAGCGTCTCGACGAAATCAATGTATGGTCTATGTTTGTGTGATTTCATCTCAGTGAAGTCATCGTACACACCCTCCCAATCACCGGCTTTGGCCTTGGCTAACGCAAAATAACCCTGTAGAGGTATGTCTGAAGTCAGTTCGGGGTACAGCTGGATCAACTCGTCGTAGTAAGATTTCGCCATGATATGTTCGTCCGCTCTTAGAGCGAGCTCGACCATGACACGGTAAACACCTTGAGGATGGCCGACCCTGTCGAGTAATCCAAGGGTCTTGGCTTCATCGAAAAGCGCCTTAGACTGGGAGAAGTCTTGGTGACGCTGCCAGTGAGCGTGTAAAATTTTCATAATCCACCGCGTCCTCAACGATGCGTCACCGGCGTTGCCCATCCGGGCATAGGCACGTAATACTTGAGCGGCCTTTAGACCCTTCATCGCTTCAACGGCATAAACGACCCGATCTAGTGTCTCGTTGAATAGGGTGTCATTCGGGGTAATCTTGGAGAAGTTGAGGAGGAAGATTTTGACTACGTTTTTATAGTCATGGTACTCGGAGAGCGCTTTAATGACCCAGGCTGAAAAGTTAGAGCAGTCATCCAACTGAGTTAATACTCTCCAGTAGATCCCTGAAACACTTCGAAACTGCCGAAGAGCAAGAGCTCCACTGAGCAATCGTTTTCCAAGACGCTCGACCTCTAGCTGATTGTATTGGGGGGCTTTTGTGAAGGTAGCCAAGAATAACCGCGAAGCTTTCGCGAAGGCATCGCCGATGTATTTATCTTCCGATCCAACCGGGGGAAGATAGGACTCTATGATAGGGAATGGGTCGTGAGCATAGTACCATGATTCGTTGAGCGGATCACCATCCAACACACGATCAAGGACCCTGGCCGCATCCTCCCACCTGCCACGGGCCTGGCATTCTTTCGAGAGGCGGGCTGATATGTCCAGCCAGGCATCACCCACCTGTTGCAACATATACCTCGTCTTGGGAGCACTGAAGAACTTGGCCAGAGCAAGATCAAACTTTTCTTCGTCGCGGTTAGAGAGGATCTCGTCGATACTCCTCGTTAACGAGGCAGGATCAAATGACTTGGGCCGGAGGCGAGATGTCCTTGCGGGATCTGTTCCCCAATTTGCCGAACTATTCACAAGACATTTGCGATTTGACGATATCCTTGGTGCAGCATGGGATAACTGCTCTTCTCGCGCCGGGGCCACGGGCTCTCGCGTACAGGAAACTGGTGATTGCTGAGTTGCATGCCCAGCTTGTTGTCTTTGTGTTTCGAGCCCGTCATTGAGCGCTTGGCAGTCTGGTGACTGAGTGTATTCCGCATCCGCAGTAGTTTCTCTGCTCGATGTGCTTCGGGGAAGGAGGACCCTAGGATATTCGTCGGGATCACAGGGCGTTTCCGTCTGGTCCCGCTCGTTTAGGTCATCACGGCGCAGAGGGACGGCATTGTCGGGGTCAAGCTGCGAAGCGACGGACTCGCGTGCTCCATGATACTGGCGCGACGCCTTCAGCTTCTTCTTGTTGGCAATCGCGGTCCTCAGCGTACTGATACGGCGTCGTCGGTCTTCCACGATAACACCAATAGCGCACGAGGTACCTAAGGCCAGACCTCGGAGGGCGTGGATCGCTGCCTTGGACGGGACAGGCAATGGAGGTGGCATAGTTCGAGGTCATGTGATCGACTGAATAAGGCGATCCATCCTGAGCCCTCCGGTCAGATCAATTGGCGGCTTGGAGATCTCGTCGAGTTGCTGGAATGAACTTCGCTACACTGGAGCGAGCTTAAACTCAAACATTCGATTCCTCGATTCGAGGTTGACCGGGGTTTGGAGGCTCAGGGTTCAGACCCACATTTCGACTCTCGATTTCGGGTTAAACTCGATTTCTGATTAACTTAAATTCTACATCTCGGCAAAGAGATCAGCCACATTAATATTCACATATGCGATAATCGAGGGTCACTGCGTCCCCCGACGCAACTTGACAGAAAGTAAAAGGAAACGAGATGCTGATGAGCTGGGCAGTCCCAGAGAGTTCGAATTTGTTGTTCTGTCTATATCTATAGTGACGTGTACCTCCGTCTACATTTATACATCCCTTGAACGCCACGCAAATGCCTCTAATTCTTTACAGTGTTGGTACACATCATTCCGTCCCTCATACATATATACCCTGCACATACGCTACGCCGTGTACGCAGTGTCTTCCGGCGCTTGGCTCGGGAACCAGATCTGCATACGACGCAAGATAGTCTGATATAAGAACAGCATGCATCCGCTCTGGACGCTGGTCCACACAAATCGTGGTCCGACACCTCTAAACCAACCGCCGACACCTTCCGTTCTATATATTAGTCTTAACCCCTTCGTGACCGATTCTGTATCCAGAGTTAGGGCGCCTGGGGGTCGTATGTGAGTCGACGGAGACGACGTCGATATAGGCCGCTTGATCTGCTTCGGCGTGTTGTGCGACTTGCCCGGCTTTGACAGCGTTTCCTTCAACCCGGATTTCGTATCCGTGACTGTACGCTCTTTGGACTGGCCCATCACCGGCACCGAGTCAATCTGCGTCTGAAGTCTGGTCTTGACAACATCAAGAGGACACGTGAGGACGCCCGCCAAACCTCCACCAGCAGCCCCGGTAAGAAGTTCGAGCGGAACTCCGATGTCTCGGCTTTGTTTCCATTGCTGCGCCCAATGATAGAACTGCTCGTAAAACATAAATTGCAAGGCGGAAAAGGGGAGATCTCGATATAATGTAGCTTTGTATCCTGAAAATAGTTCCGAAAATCCCTCTGTTCGGACAATGGTTCTTGCGGCATCGAACGTGCCGCGATAGTTGTATCCGGATTTGAAGAAGGGATTATTATGCCGCCCCTGAAGTTGCAGACGTGTCTTCAATACTTCTGAAGGGACGTAAACCACGGACGCAGCCAGGTCACCAAGGAAACCTGAGCATTCATTAGTATCTAGTGAACCCTACTTATTATGAGCACACGTCATCGCTACCTACCTGCTGTTAGGTACGACACATGCGGCTGGATGCCGTAGTCCAACATGTGGCGCTTACTCCATTCGTATGTACCGAAGAACAGAACGGTGCCCGGAAACGATCCCATCATAGCGGGAAGCCAACCTCCATAGAGGCCGCGCCGGACACCTTCTTGTCTCCATATCGTGTAGTAGGACGATCCTAATGACGTGTATTTGGGTGGGAAATGGGGGTCGCCTTGTTGTCGGGTCTTGACGGTATCGAGCGAGTGCATGAGCATATCACCTGTCGTGCCTCCTAGTCCACCAGCGATCATGTTCTAGCGGCACAAAGGCGGTCAGATGGAACTCTCTCTCACACTCTCACTCACTCTCTTTCGCCCTCTCTTCTCTGGAGATGGAAGGGAATACCCACGTGGATATATGGCGGGCGCCCCTCGTGCTCGCCATCTTCTTTGAAGGTCATCTTCTGGCCGCGCGACGACGAGGACCTTGCTTTTTTACTGATATCCGACTCGAGACCTGCGCAAACTCAAGGTCCATTGTTGGCGACGGCCACTGAAGTAGGAGGGGAGCGCCGGATGGGTCGGTAGGTGGCCTACAGCATCAACTGGCTATGAAAATGATGAGCCAGGGGCGCAGCCGAGCCTTGGGCTCAAGCTAATATGCCTGGTAAAGGTCGGAGAGGAGAGCGCGGTGAGGGAGAGGCCGCCTCCGGAGAGCAGATGGTTGGCGATGAATCTCTCGAGTGGAAGAGTCCCTGGAAATTTTCGGTCTAACGTTAGTCTAAAGCTTATCGCAAACGTCCAAGTACTTCCGCTTATCGATTACGGGTACTACAGTAATGGCCCCTCAGGTCCCTCATTAGCGTATTTTAACGGCGAGCCTCTTATCAGAGTTATCATTTGTTAAAAGCCATCATTACCCTGATTACGTTCCAGCAATACATCCTACTGTACACCCACGCACGGGTGGACACCCGGTTCTACCCATTTTTGCCCATCGAGGTTTGTGCCCTTGCGCTTTCTTGTTCGTTGGAGTGCAAAGAGGCTGATGGGGTGCCTAGTGGGGTCTCTTGTTGGATGCCTTCGGTACGTACAAGCACAAGCATTGCATGCCCACCACTTATGCAGATACCGAAGTCTTCAGGTGCTCACGGAATCAATCGCCAACGAGACCAGTTCTATTTCGGGTCTCAATTGTGTAGTTATATATGCTTCCTGAACTGCTCTGCATGCTCCCACCACCGCACTCGCCCAGCTCTATGGAAGGGCCATACGATATGTGTGACCTGTCCGATGATGAGGCCTGTCGCTATCGGCCCATACGCATTGCTGTCCCAGCTGTCGCGTTGGCCCGCGTCTCCTTCAACCCAGACATGGCCCGGCGGCACCCTGACAGTGGCAACGGGATACGGGTCCCTCGTCCTGATCACGTCGCCTTCCAGGCCAATGATCCTCTTGACCGCTACGACTTCGGGGTTCCATGGGCTCCTAGGATTGTACAAGTGCGGGTTAGCATATCGCATTTGTGAGATAAGCAAGAAACGTCGTTCTTCCGTCCAGTAGGACACAAGTGCGACTCGAGTACAGCTTGTAGGACCTACCAGAAAGTGACGATCATGCCGCGCTGCAGGTCGTGCTGGGCGCCGTACTTGAAGTTGAGCACGACGTCGCGACGCAGCGTCTGGTCGCGCTCGGCGTTGAGGAACGGGTACATGGACGGGCCGTTGATCCTGGTGAACTCGAGCACGTAATCGTTGAACATGGACAGCACGGGGAGCCATGTCGCGAACGCGAACATGTAGAACCCGAACCTACCGAAGGCCTGGACCCGCGGGCCCGGGTCGAAGCGCCGCTGCTGTTTCGGCGGGGAGGACCTGAGGAGACGCGCCCATACCGGCCGGAGCGACATTCGGAACGAACGGTCTCCTTTTCTCTGTCGCGGCGCTTTGAGTTACGGTGGTGGTGGGAACGGGAGGAGATCCCAATTGTAGAGCTTCTCGTCTGGTAAATTGGATGGGTTGCGAAGTTGCAGGCAAGCTTGAGGTTTGAGCTTGCGGATGCCCCACGTTAATGCTCCATTGATGAATATTACTGAGTAATCCAATATCTCTCAGTAATTACTCGTCTAACATTTCCACCTTGGCAACGCACACATATCTGCTCCACGACCGCTAGTAAAAGCAGCAGACTGGGTATGAAAAATGGGAAGTGCTGTTCCCTATAACAGATCCTGCTTCAGGGAACGGATACTGCTGATTCTGCATTATTGTCACTAGGAGGTCGTTCACACTAGGTAGATATACTTCGTATATAACCCTCGTCCCTGTGCACAACGAGGCTGGGCAAGTCACCACCACTTCTTTCTGGGCGTAGAACATGCAAAAGGGGTTACACGCCGACAGACCTAAAACTATAACGCATACTTCAGGTGGGGTTTTGATCATAATCTCATTTGACGGATGCTCAATTCTCATGCTGCTTTTATGTATCCTCCCGACATGATACGACTCTCCTGGAGTCTCAACCTTTTCGCCATGGACCTTCTATGCCAGGCCAAAAAGACAGATAGTGCGCCAGATACTTTCTTTGCGCTTAGACAGCCTCAGGGACATTGTCGTCGCTCTCGCTAACGCTCTCGTCTCCGCTGACCTCGGCGTTCTCCCGTTCTCGCTTCTCCATCAGCGCCTGCAGTTCAGCGTCGTCCGACTCCGTAACGGCCTTAGGCTCCATCTTGACCACCAATTGACCGCCGGCGCCTTCGATGCTATTGCGTATGTTGCCGATGGCTTCCTCCAACCTCGAGATTCCCAGACTCTTGTCCAGACAAGTGTTCGTCAGTACGTAGAGCGGTGGCGATACAAGTCTAACTTTGACCTGGTTCTCTTCGGTGTTCCCTGCCTCGGCTGTTGTAAGAGCAGCCTTGACAGCATCGATACCCTCATACCCAAAGCACGTGACCTCGACATCCGCGCGGACTTTGGTGGGTTGCGGCGTCAACCGCTTTCCAATGTACGACTTGAGTTCATCAGCAGCTGCGTCGCTCGGGAATGTTATGTCGTTCCAGACTTCGGGGTTCCTGACGTGACATTAGTATTGGTGGCAAAAGAGTAGGACTGAAGGAATCTCACGTGATGGAGAGTTTGAAAGCATCAATCGCATGGCCGTATCTCTTGTTTAGCGGCCACGTTATGGTCTCGTATAGTCGCTCGATAGGCATTTGAGTCTTCTCCGCTACGTGGCGCATGATGGAGTGAACCGTCTTGCTCTTGTTGTATCGCTCCTCGCACTTGACGATATCCTCAGGGGATACTCGTCGCTTCGAAAGATCGATATAACCTGCCGCGATTATTAGCTGACAGGGTAATGCGGCCGATCCCTTTAGAAGCCCAACGTACCTTTTTCCTTGTCGACTCGGAGTACCACGACGACCTCGTTTCGTCCGACACGGATAAGCTTCTGTATACTTCGAATACGTCGTCGCGAGAGCTCGGAAAGTAGAATCATGCCATCAATGTTGTCATATTCAAGGAGCTTTACATATGCACCCATATCGGCGATCTAAATTTTGGGTGTCAGAAAATGATGGGTATTTCGGCATGATGGGAGAACAAACTTGCTTGACATTAACCATGACGAAGCTATCGATCTCCGGATACTTCTCCTCGTAAAATCGACAATTTGAAAGCGACATCTTGGCGGTTGTGGAATCTGGCGTAGCATACGATGGGCGTCCTTGCGAGAGGGCACTCAGTGCCTAAGATGAAATCTGACGTATTTAGGAATCTTCTGCGCAGTGGTGTGAGCAGGTGAGATTCGTCTCTTCTCTTAGGCGTATAGTACAAATACAAATAGCTAACTGAGAAACTGCAAATGTGGTCTTCAACTAGGCATCTCAGGCTGTTCAACTCAATGATGAATGCTCTAGGTGTCACATTTACTTAAATTTCCAGCAGCCCTCGACCAACGTGGTGGGGTGAAGGAAACGGTTGTAGTGATTTTTGGCGGGGTTTTACTGGACCAGCAAGGCCCTGGTAGGCGGGTACGTACGCTAGGTACCTAGGTACCTACCCCCAGTGAAGCGGGATTGGCGAACTTTGCCTGGCATAACGGAGCACGGAGAGACAGTAAGACCGATTGCCGAAACTAACCGAAAAAATAGAAGCTTCGGTCAATTTGCAGCTGCAATCATTCGAACTTTATGGATTTTGGAGCCTCCATCTTTCCCAGGAATTCCATACCCGTCAGAAGTTTGCACCGCTTCTTCTCCCTTCCAACCCGTCCAAATGTCTCGTGCTCCATGGTTCGCCCAAAACTCCACTGATAGTTTCTGTCAGCTGGTCTCAGGCATTACACGCACTTGACTGTCGTTTTCCAACAGAGCCAGAGCTCCAATTTTTAATTACAAGGCAGGATGGACGGCTGAAATCGATACCCTTCAGTAAATGTGTTACTGGACAATAGAGATTCCGTGGAAAACATGGATGCATCTAACGCAGCGAGCGGAGGGGTCGCCCTCTCTGAGGGCATCTCGACTACGAACAGCTCTGCTGCCGCCCTAGCCACTGCTGCCATACAACAGGCTATCGTCGCCGATGGCCATGGCTCATCTTCCTGGCTAGGGCTTATAGGAAGGTTCACATGGTTCCTGCTGCATCTGGTGTCGATAATTCTGTACTGGAGTCTCAAACTTACCACGATTTCTGTCCCGACCCTTTTGTTCACGCTCTTCTCGACTAGCTTAACGGTAACAATGAACGCCACCACATTGTTGTTCCTCGTTGGCCTCATCGTCTCTGGCGTCACCTGGGTTGTGCGGTACCGGTACCTGAATATGTACTCCCGCCTCCCGCCAGAGCCTCAGCGCAAAGAACCCGAACTGGTGTTATTCCCAGACACCAACGAGGAGGGGACCAAACCTGGCCTCTCCAACTACCTGGACGAGTTCCTTAGCGCTATTAAGATCTTCGGCTATCTTGAGCGCCCTGTTTTCCATGAGTTAACGCGGAGCATGCAGACCAGAAAACTCATTGCCGGCGAAACTCTGAATCTCGAGGATGAACAAGGGTTTTGTCTCGTTGTGGATGGGCTCGTGGAGATCTTTGTTAAGACATCGCATAGCGACCAACCTCCTACATCGACAGATGCGTACGGCGTTCCTCGCGAACCGTCTTTCGCCGAAGAAGATGAACACGTCCTTCCCGGCCAGCAAACCTACCAGCTGTTGACTGAGGTTCGGAACGGAGCACCCATGTCTTCTCTCTTCTCCATCATGTCCTTGTTTACAGAGAACGTAAGCTTGGGTCTGCCACCGGAGGATGGCACGGAGCCGAATTCGGCGAATGTGGCAGTCAGCTCCCAAAGGCCATCCAGCCCCGGGTTCTCCGGTGGCCACGATGACCGAGGGCATCGTCCTGGGACACCGGATTTTGAAAGGGTCGATGGGCACCGTGCGCTGGTTATGGAAGAGACAGACCCCAGGATGAGCCCAGCTTCCCGTGGCAGAGTGAGCCTGTCGAGGATCCCTCCAATGTCGTTAGACCCATCATCTGGACTTCGACGACTGCCTCGACCTGCAGCGAACAGGCCTTCTCTTAATTCTGCGCATCCTGATCTTATTGCAAGAGCTACCGTTGATACCACCATCGCGATCATACCCGCTAGTGCTTTTCGCCGGCTGATCAAGATCTACCCCAAAGCTACTGCACATATAGTTCACGTCATCCTTTCGAGGTTTCAACGGGTGACTCTCGCCACGGCATATAATTATCTCGGCTTAACGAATGAAGTGTTGCACACCGAGAAGAACATGATGAATTATACGTCGTGGCAGTTACCGAACATCTTGCGAGGTGACGCTCTAGATCGCCTGAAAGAGAAATTCAAACAAGAGCGGGAGAGGACTGGAAAGGAGGAGGGTGGCAAAGGGATTGCTCTGCATAATGCATCAGCAGCGGCAGGTGGTCGCAGATCTGGTACTAGGTTACGCAAGGAGGCCGCGCTGCAGGCAATGAGCAAGACAAGGCCGCAGTCCGTAGTGGCCTCTACAATAGTCCCGCCGCATGAGCGTGTCTCGATCCACACTACGAGTCCCGGCGACTTGCTGACCAATGCCCAGATAGCTCGTTCTGGTGGTGCACGGCATCCTGGAAGCTTCAGTATTCCACTGGCGCAACCGTGGCAAGCGGGAGACACATTCCGTAGGGAAGACACTAGCCCTTTGGCGCAGCGGACGTTTAACCCATTTGCGACACAAAAGCGAGTACGCTTGTCCCTTGATCCTAGAGAGTCGGTGGATGAGGATAATCTGTTCAGGGTTTCCATACTTGAGTGTCTCTTCAAGGCCTTAGGTATGGATGATTCTGGTGGATCATCCTCCAGGAGTGCGGAATCCACAGAAGGCTCGCCACGACTCATGCCGTACGACCAGAGGAGGCAGAAGGCTATGTTTGGCAATAATGCATTTGGATTTATGCCTCCATTTGAAGGTTCGATGGACTGGGACTCGGAATCCATGACCTCTGGAGGCGTTTCCATGACCCGGAACCCCAATCCCCAGGCATTGGCTGCCGAGATGAAGCACGAGGTGGAGATTGTTTTCTTTCCTCAAGGCTCAGTCCTAGTGGAACAAGGAGAGCGAAGTCCAGGCCTCTACTATGTCATTGACGGATTTCTTGACATATGCGTCCCCTCGGAGGACTCTGGAAGCAATATTCTGAGCGCATCAAGCAGGACATCCTTATCCGCGATGCATAGAGCAGATTCCGAAGATGCAGCCCGATCTCCCTTCGACTTTGCCCAGCGAAGTCCCGACCTTGGTACTAATCTGCCGGATGGCAAACGGAAAGGGAAGGCCCGTCGCCGTGTCGGCCTGGTGAAGCCAGGTGGACTTGCAGGCTACATCGATACAGTCTCATCGTACAGATCTTTCATCGATGTGGTGGCAAAGACGGATGTTTACGTGGGATTCATTCCGCGGGCAACAATCGAGAAGCTCATGGAGAGATACCCCACCGTGCTTCTGACCATGGCTAAGAGGTTGACGCATCTGCTTCCGAAGCTGCTTCTTCACATTGATTTTGCCCTTGAATGGGTTCAGGTCAATGCCGGCCAAGTCTTATTCCGCAAAGACGAGGAGAGTGAAGCCATCTACCTCGTGCTCAACGGTCGTCTGCGTTTGATTGAAAATAGAAAGGACGGGGGAATGAACGTTCGGGCAGAGTTTGGTCAAGGTGACAGTGTTGGGGAGTTGGAAGTCTTGACCGAGTCAGCGCGGACGGGGACCCTGCACGCGATCCGTGACACTGAATTGGTCAAATTCCCTCGTACCTTGTTCAACAGTCTGGCCCAGGAGCATCCGAATATCACCATCAAAATCTCGAAGATCATCGCCGCCCGTACGAGGCTCCTAGTTGGTAGTCCGTTGAACTCGGGCCCAGACGCTGCATGCGGTGCATCAGCGAACAGAACATCCTCGCCTCTCAACCTACGAACGGTTGCCATTCTTCCAATTAGGTCTGGAACTCCTGTCGTTGAGTTCGGGAATCGGCTCCTGAGTGCTCTCGCACAAGTCGGCGCGCCCAACGGCGCCACCTCTTTGACGCAGTCTGCCATTCTCAGCCACCTCGGCAAGCATGCTTTCAACAAGATGGGAAAGCTGAAGTTGTCTCAGTATCTCGCCGACTTGGAGGAGAAATATGGGTTGGTTATCTACATTGCTGGTAAGTCCCCCATTTGGATCCGCAACACCTTAGCACCATCATGATGAGAAAATCACACCCAGAGCGCCGTCTATGAAGGCTTAGAAACTCTAATTTTTTCCTGATTCTATGCCACCTTATCACTATCTCGATGAGCTTTTGATATGGCCGGAGGCTAATTGGATCAAACAGACACGCCTGTGAACTCCCCCTGGACGCAGACGTGCATCACTCAAGCCGACTGTATTTTGCTTGTTGGCCTTGCGGAAGGAACCCCCGAGGTTGGTGAATATGAACACTTCATGCTAAACATGAAGTCGACTGCCCGGAAGTCTCTTGTGCTTCTCCACGCTGATCGATATTCGCCGCCTGGGTTAACGAGATCCTGGCTAAGGAACCGAGTCTGGATCAACGGTGGCCACTACCATTTGCAGATGGCCTTCAGGACAAACACGGTCCCCGTTCACCAGGCCCCAAGGAAGGGGGGTCCAACTCTGAAGGAGCGAGTTCAAATTTTACAAGCTGAGATTCAGAAGTACACCAGCAGGAGGATCCGACATCGACCTTATTACTCACCAGATGCATCCTACAAGGGAGACTTTCACAGGCTCGCAAGACGCTTGTGTGGCAAATCAATCGGTCTCGTGCTAGGTGGAGGTGGCGCCAGGGGTATTGCACACATCGGCATCATCCGAGCCATGGAGGAAGCCGGCATCCCGCTCGATATCATAGGCGGCACTTCGATAGGAGGCTTCATAGGAGCGCTCTACGCACGCCATGCAGATGTTGTGCCGATGTTCGGGCTAGCCAAGAAATTCTCCGGAAGAATGGCAAGCATGTGGCGTTTTGCTCTGGATCTGACTTACCCATCCGTGTCTTACACCACTGGCCACGAATTCAACCGTGGTATCTTCAAGACCTTTGGGAACCACCAAATCGAAGATTTCTGGTTGGAGTACTATTGCAACACCACCAACATCAGCAAACACAGGCAGGAAATACATACCAGCGGCTATGCTTGGCGGTATGTACGAGCATCAATGTCCCTAGCGGGCCTCCTTCCACCGTTGTGCGACGAAGGTAGCATGCTTCTAGATGGTGGTTACATCGACAATCTAACGGTGTCACACATGAAATCCCTCGGTGTAGACATCATATTCGCTATTGACGTTGGGGCGTTGGATGATGATACGCCGCAGGCGTATGGAGATTCGCTATCAGGGATGTGGGCATTTTGGAACCGGTGGAATCCCTTCTCGTCGGTTCCTAATCCTCCAACCCTAGCAGAGATCCAGGCGCGACTGGCCTACGTATCTAGTGTCGACGCGCTGGAAAGGGCGAAGACGCTGCCAGGATGCATCTACATGCGACCCCCTATCGATGAATACGGGACGCTAGACTTTGGGAAGTTCGACGAGATCTACCAGATGGGATACAAATTTGGTCAAGACTTCCTCAAAAAGATGAAAGACGAAGGCTCGCTGCCTTTGGTAGAGGAGACGGAAGCGAAGAAAGCTCTCCGGAGGACAATGGCACCTCGGAGGGCAAGTATTTAGACGAGCTTCGATTTCATGTTGATTAGCAAGATACCCTTTGGAACCGAGTAATGAGTTAATAGACGAATCATTTACCCAACGCACTTCCAAGAACTATCATCGTGACGCTATGACCCCTGCCGAGGGTCCCTGTTCTGCTTGGCCATCTTGCAACATACATGAGGATCGTCGGCGTGTCAGGGGCGTGAAGATTGTCATGCGTCTCCCAGCCAGTGATAGTTCTAAGGTAGGTCAGGAGGGTTAGGTGGTAGTCGCTTATAAGGTTAGGGCATCAGGTCAATACGGTTATCCCCCTGCCCCTGAACAACCAGCGCCGTCGTGAACCATCACATCGCGACACCATATGGAATGAGGGGGCCACTAGGCCGAGGCACCCGTCTATGTTGCTGACGTCCTCAATTGCCCGTATTCGAGCTCGCAGCCGAGTGACATTGTTCATCTTTACTATGCTGGCGCTATCATTATCATGGATGCCATCGGACCGCTCCCGCTCTCGGTCATCTAGTCTAGGTGCGAGGCAATCTTATTGATTGGGACATTGGCGAGGAGTCCTATTTCACCCGCCAGTCGTTGCAGGTAACCGCACTCGATGAGCGATTGGTCCAAAGTGCTAGATACAGACCATCTCCGAGGACGCATTTCGAGTATTCATAGTAAAACAACAGTGTTCTTGGACCCCTATCTATGAGACATTATCGCTGTGGTGGCATGTGTTCGTTATTATATGAGACTTTGGTACCCGTTAAGAACACATGAGGCTTCACGAAACACCATCTCCATCTTCGTTTCAGAACAAGGGGATTGTTCGACTTCTTTGATCAGCCATATAAAGCAAGTCCACCGTGCCCTTCTAAGATGCGGATGAAAGAGGTCAAAAAATACCGGACAACAACAGTCATCTGATATTCAATCCATCACAAAATTGCATACTTACCCACCCACTCAGAATCTGCCCAAACATCAGCCTTTTTCTTTTCTTTCTCATTCCTAACCACCAGATACATGCGTACAGTATAGTACAATATCAGCTCGCGAGACCTAAATCCAAAAGCCGCAAACCGAAAATGTGTTTGCAGAACAACAAGATCGTGCAGTGCACGCTCTGCGGAGAGCAGATCGGCTTCAAGGAGCCGACCACGCAGTTCCGGTGCCACGAGGCCCGGGACTTGCACTTCGGCGCCTGCGGTCAGGTCAGGCAAGGCCGCCCAGCCGTCTTCCACGTCATCTGCGCCGGGTGCCCCCGGCAGCGCCGCGCCGCGCGGCAGGAGGCTGGCGAGAGGCCATGGTACTACCTGAAGGGGGGGAAGAAGGAGTAGATGAGTAAGGGAGCAAGGTACGCGTGTATAAGGTGTTTGGTGGAGTGTCGATGATGTCGGGGTGTTGAGATGCTGGGGCCCTGGCTTTCGCTCGTTGAGTTCTTGTTATTTGTGTTCTTGTCTGATACCGAGAATTGAACCGAAAAAAAAAAAAAGGAAAAAAAAAGGAGTAAAAATCGGAAGAAAGAGACAAAGAAAAGTGCGGCTTGGTGTGGGTTCAAGCGTTAAGGGGAAAAGTGGGCGTCATAGGATGTTCAACTCTTAATCTCCCAGAATACGAATTCCAGGCTATGGTCGTCCACAAGTAAATGAACCGCATCTGCTGATATTCGCGAAGCCTACGGCTTCTAAATCTGACTGTTCCACCATCACATAAACAGTTATAGGTAGCTGGTGCACGGTTGGGCGCCATATGTTAGTCTCCTGTGGCAGTTGTGGGGATCACAGTGCATCGAGCTTCGATTAGCTTGTCAGAGGGGGGTGTTGCACCCTGGAGTAGAGGAGTTAGGAACCGTGTAAAAGGTAGTTCAAAGATTATATATTAGAGCTTAATGATTACTGTGGTGTCCCTTTCCCTTGCCCTTCCATGTCCCATAGAAGCGGTGGGAAGGTAGCAAGCTATACGTATTCCTTCATTACATACGTTTTTGTGGTGAGCGTATCAAACAGTACTCACCTTATTGTACATATTCGGAACACCTACCTTCTTACAGGGTCTCTAGGTATCAAACCCCCTTTGACCAGATCAGACTCACCAGGATGGCCTTACAGCTAGATGTCGATAACCGTATAGAACTTAGGTGCGAAATATATCGGCTCATTACCAGGCGGATAGGGACGAGGAGCATCTCGCGATTCCCTGGACGACGGGGTTGAGTAAGTCTGCGGGACCCCGGGGAGGGGTCGACTCGGCGGAGGTGTGGGGGGCGGTCCCCAGCGTTCGCCCCGCCTCTTCATACGATGCTCCGATTCTGTCTCGGGAGCGCGCCGCTGCGGATAGATCGGCTGCGGGTGATACAGAGGAGTACTGTGACTTTGCGGGGAACGTGCCCAGAAACTGCCCCCTGACACAGGTGGTCGCGAGTCTCGGCCGTAGCGCGGGAGCTCACGCACCACGTAATCCGCTATGGAATGGTAGCTCCGTCCGAGCGGTATAGAGGGGAGTTGTTTCTCAACAACATTGGGGGAGCGCTCGCGAAATCGCCCAGCGACGGCGGGCCCCGCAGAGAGGCTACGGCCCAGGTCTGAGAGGCGCTGGCCCCGAGGCAATCTCTCCGACTTGTGGCGGAGAGGTGAGCGCGCCGGGGGATAAGGGCGCACCGCCTGAGGGGAAAGGGGCCGTGGAGCGCACGGGCGCATTGGAGGAGGGCTTGGGGGTAGTGGAAGTCCGAAAGGTCCATCTTCACGCGGCGGACGGGGCGGCGACCACGTACTTACGCTCGGTCTCGGCTCCGCTGGGCTCTTGCTACGCTTACTGTGGCTGCGGCGCTGTATGGGGAGGCCGCAGAAGATAGACATCTTGGATACGGTGTGTGGTGTTACTATGAGGTCAAGGAGGAAAAGGGGGGTTTCAGTCGAAGCCGAAAGCAGAGTAAGGCGGCGGGGAAGGCTCAGTTATAAAGGCGTTACGAGGTGTTTCTGGGTGATGTTCAGGCCTTTGTTCTCCTGAGAGGGATCAATTGCATTGTTTAAAACATTGGTATTGTTCAAGCACAAGATGTGTCAAGCGCTCTGACGTTGGAACAAAGCACTAGTTTCTCAAGTCTATTGTTGACATCGGGAACGAAAGAAATGGCAGATCCGGTAGAATAGTGCTTCCCATTAAGGATGATTGTAGACTACAACGACTGAGCGCACATCGAAATCTATGATTGTTAGAGATTCGCTTTTTCCTCAGAGGTTGTGATTCTTACAGTAAGAGTAGGAGGCCGTAAAGAACGTACAGATCGTTATCTCAATACCTGGCCCGATCGCGATTTGCCGTACAGTTTTAGA
Source organism: Monosporascus sp. CRB-9-2 (assembly GCA_004155915.1). Classification (NCBI taxonomy): domain Eukaryota; kingdom Fungi; phylum Ascomycota; class Sordariomycetes; order Xylariales; genus Monosporascus; species Monosporascus sp. CRB-9-2. Next base: position 108,504 of record QJOA01000046.1, read on the forward strand.
TTCTCAATTGTACCATATATATAATCACTTACCTAGCTGGCCACGTGAAGAAGCTGCACTCACAAGCTTCCTCAGAACGCGAGCTCGTAGCAGCTACTCCAGGCGCCAAATCTCATTACGACAAGAAGGCCGAGCTCGGGGCCAGACAGGAGCAAATGCCCAGGACGGGTTTTACTCACACAGCTGATATAGCGGGACCGCGGCATTGCATATTGAACCATGATATAGCCCAGGAAACCCGACCCGAACCCACATCTACGGATTCCTTCATTGCCGAGTGGTAGAGTAGTAGTTATCGGGCCTCGCCACGCGCACCCTAGACTACTATCAAGCGTACTGCCACAGGAGCCCCCATTTGTGGACAATAGATGGACGATCCACGTAGTCGCTGTCCTGGCCGTTAGGGTTGATCCAGATGCCAGCGACAGAGGAGCAATGTCTGGGGCATGTTTTGTATAGTGCGATGGTGTATGTATGTGCATACACGATATCCAGGATGAATTGACCGTAACAACTGGAATCACGAGCCCGCTACACGTGAACGCTCGGGCGGCATTACAGCACGAAGGGTAGGTAGGTAGAGTACAACGTTAATCTGACTTGCCGGCCTGCGCCGCGCTGCCACCCCCGAGATGCAGCCGATAGGTTTATCAATTTCCGCGTCTCGTCCTCTCTCGCTGCATGTTTCAAAGCCGTACTAGGAACGGCGTACCGAAGACGCGTATACTGGCTGTCGCTTGAGAAAGAGAGAGTAGCTGGGCCTACGGATTCCGCCCGTAATATGCAATATAGTTCGTGATCAGCCGAGAATTACGCCCATGGCTCAGCCGGACCGAATAACCGGCGTGGCTACAACTCCCCGTGTTAAGGGCTATCGGCATGTAAGGAGTCCATGCACATGCGTAGAGTATTGGCAATACTGTTGTTAAGTGCAGGATAGTTTACGTTAACCTAGAGGCAAACTCGAATTGGATAGGGACGCATAAGCCTTGGTTCTTGCTTCGAAATGAACCAGGATATCGGGTTCTGGTCTTGGCAGAGCCAATTTGCGACAACGAACAGAGCGTACTCTGGTATCGGGGCAAAGTTGTAAAACAACCGTTGTGTAACTGTGAGCCGCGCTAATAGTCGCGCCATACAAATAGATGCAACGCTTATATGGGTTAACCATAGGTACATGGCAAACAGAACATTAAATTAGTAGTATTTCAGCCTCTAAGCGCCAGTAGTTATGCCAAAGGTTGCAAACAATTATTCCATATTTATATAAATAAACCATTTTATAGACAAAAGGCGGCAAATTGAGTAAAGCAGATCTGCTAATCAGATATGAATAGGCGCTCTGGGCCTTAGTGCGGCGACCTGGCGGTGTTTTAAGACTTAGGTGCCCCTAACACCATAGTACAGACGCTTCGCCCAGAGATCTTTTGGAGCAGTCCTTTGTGGGTCTAAGAGCCTCGTATTCAATCCTTGGCGATAGTGATCCGCGGAGACCACGATTCGCGCTACACCAATACAGCGGGCTGTCATAATCCCTAAGTTAGGAGCAAATGATCTTCACAAAGCTCTAGGTAGGTGGATGTTCAGCCACGAAAAGGGAGGACTGGCGGGAGTTCGTTATTTCTGGAAGGCTACTATTAGATAGCTAGTGAAACATGCATACAACATATAACGGAATTATCTACCTAGACATAGCCCCGGGTCACTGTGCTCAACTCTGTCTTGCTCCGGCTACACGTGGGGGAGATCGCTTGCTATGTAGTCGAGAGCTTCTCGAACCAGAGTAGTCCCTGCCTAGAACGTGTCGCTTATGGGGACGCCGGGTAAAGTGGCTGCTGCTCCACGGCCTTTTTCTCAACTACAGAGAAAGCTGGTGGTTTGTCTCGGAGGGCTAGAGCATATCGGAGAACTTGAGACCTCTTTCACTGACGAATACTGCACACATTACTAGAATCTTGTCACCGCTACCCCGCGCAACGCATCGTTAAAACCATGTCTCTGGATTCTCTCTGCCCCTGACTCTGAAGTGTTTCCAGCGGCGGACGATCCGGTAAAAGCACTACCGATAGTGGCACGACATGTCAAGAGGATTCTGTATTGACTTCTTCCAAATTAAATAGGATTAACTTATTTACATATACGTAGGGGAAAGGAGGTGAGCGTGGAGTCATCCTTCACTCCCGAGATCTGCTCGCGGGATCGGTAGAGATTTGATTTTCGTCCTAATCCTGAAAAAGGTAACCCCCGACTTTACCAAGTTCGCTGTTTCAGCTTTCAGGAAGTTTCAGGGAAACATCTGCTAAGAGTTACTTAGTAAAGTGCTGTCTTTAGGGAGGCTTGGTAGCTAGTAGCGCCACTCCGGGTACGGGACGATTAAGAGCGGGGCCACCCGCGTCGCATGGGGTTTCCATTCTTAGATCCTGTTCGTCGCCCCACCCCACACTCAGATGTTTTCCCATCTCTCCGCTAGGTGATACCGTGATACAGCCCTTCGCGCCTAGAACCAGAGGCGTCATGCATGGGAACGACTCTAATTTCAATCCGAAAACCCGTCCCCAGAGTTCAACTCAGGAGGAGCCACTCGAACAACACGTTTACCTGCGGTGTAACACTACGCGAATCTTCGCCGTCCTGGCGATGCAGATCACAAAAGCCTCGGTCAGCCCGGAGCGTTTGGCTGGATAATACCTACCTACAGCGGGATCTAGAGGCGTTCGCGGCGGTATTGAGCAATAGACATATAGCAAGGAACTATGATTCAGCATGTCTCAGTCCGACCAACAGTGCAGCCTCGCTCTTCTTGCATTCAGAGGATAGATGGGTAATGCCGGAGTAATTGGCAATGTTTTCGTCTTCGGAGCCCATCCAGTCCATCAAGTTGCTCTATCTGATTACTTAGTGCGGCACTTAGGGCTTCGGCATACCTATTGGTTCCCGTATGAACTGCCGCGTCCCAGGTGGGTCGCTCCCATACCTTCCATAGGATGCCGCACTTTGATTCCTACAGTAAGTAATCCGCCGTGATTCCATCATCGCAAATCCCTTGAAGATGCGAATAGGGGCTAGGCTTGCGGAGACTGAAAAGTCCCATCCATTATTCAAGGTGAGGTTTTAGCTCTTGTACCATGGAGCAGAGTCTGTCTCCAGTTATCCGGGAACCCTCGCAGCTGATATTCAACTCTCCATACCTAGGTAGTTGTCGGCAATGATGGCCTTCCGTGACTTCGATAGTCTTTTGATTCCTGATGGTATTTGAGTGCCCCTCAACTTCCTGCAAGTACGTACACAGACAGGTATGTACTATAGTACAATACCGTACCCGTGGCTTCTACCTTTAAGCGTCCGATGCGACCCAACCTATATGACCCACACAAACTAATGCGCTCTATCAGCTGCCAAGGGGAAAAGAGTAGAAGACTGACCAACAGCGAATGATCCCATTATAAAAATTGTTCATTACGTGCTTCAGGCTTGGGTTTTATCGCTGGCATGCGCTTGCGCCCGTCACTTTCTGGCCAGTCCAGCCGGACCGATCATCCTTTCTTGTTGGCCCACTCACAGCTCTCCTTTGCTGGTTTGTTCGAATAAAGTGCTGTTGCCGCCCCATGTCTAACCACGACCTATCGTAACGCACCCTTGCATTCACTCGTTCTACCATCATCACCTCACCCTTACTATCTCTTCCCTGCTACGTGCCATTATCCTTGCCGGTGCGTCTTTCTTTCCCTCCACAATCGTTATCTATTCTCGGGCTACGGCTACCTTCGCGTGGTTTCCAGTCATTCGTTCCGGATATAAGCAAGCACTCAGAAAATAATATTATATCTTTGGTATCCGTTCATCCCTATTCGGTTTGTAAGGTGCGTGGGCTTGGTTGGATGTCCCGTTGCTGCAGCGTTCGACATTCCGCAGGTCCTTCTGAATAGCTTCACCTCGTCTTTACAGGCACTGGCGTCGGCTGGGTCGAATTCAATAAGAATTTACAAACCCCGATGCCGAGTGCCACTTCGGTGTCACGTTAATCGTAATTATTGGAAGCTCTCAGCTTTGGTGCTCAGCCAGCCCTGCCAGGATTTACCTTCGACCCTGCGTCCCGACTTCTTGGATACGAAAACCACTTCACGGCCCGACCGCTGCAATAAATGCGCCTTGTGTTACGGATGCTATCGGTGGACGAACTTCTATTATAAGTCTAGGCCAGTCATAGTCGGGCCATCCCCTTGCATTTAACTGCCAGTACCCGTCGGCCCAACCACTTGAGGCCACTGGTTCTTGCGTCACCGACTTCACGACTTCTTTCACTTTTCGGATTCCCGCATGACGGATTAAGGCTTGGTTGCTACGTGGGAGCCACGCTCCGTAGAATTTCTTTTATCTTTTGCGAGCCGCCCGGCGCTTGTCTGTCCTTCCCCCTCAGTTAAGCTACCTCATCATCAACCTCGCTCGGTCGACGAGATGTCGGCGCACGAATATCCTATTGACATTACGGAGCCATGGCCCGCTCAAGAGGTAAGTGTTCAGGTCGCCCAAGTAGAAGGAAAATCCATCACAAACGATGTTGCCTACTGACGCCAATCCCAAGATTGTTTATACCGCTATTGTCGGTCTTGTTATGCTGGCAGCCCTCCTCGAATGGTTCTTATGGATAGCCGCGTTTTGGTACTGCCTGGTTAAGGTCTTCCAAAAGGCAGAACACTGGTCCATCAGAGTATTGGCCGTAATAATAGGGATATTATTTAGTGCTTTCCGGTATGTAACCACGGCGTCTCCTTCTGCCACCGCTAATGATGGGTTAGTTTTATTTTCTTACCAATCATGGTCGTGACATTGCCGCTACCAAGCCAGATCGTACAGTACTGGCCGCCCCAGATGGTCGGGATCCTTCAGTGGTTCGCGTTCTGGAGTTTCGCCGGTCTCTTGACCATCCCGTGGCTATTCTGCGTCTACCAGCTAGTCACCCATCAGCTCGGACGGACGAAACGAATTAAGCAGGTCTTAGACGAAATTTCGGCCCCGAAGGTCGTCATCGTCATGCCCTGCTACAAGGAAGAGCCTGATGTACTCGTCACTGCTATTAACTCGGTCGTGGACTGCGATTACCCTCCTTCGTGCATCCATGTCTTCCTCTCATTCGATGGAGACCAAGAAGATGAACTGTACCTGAACACAATCGAGAAGCTCGGTGTACCCCTGACCTTGGAGTCGTACCCTAAGAGTATCGACGTCAACTACCGGGCCGCACGTATCACCGTCTCTCGGTTCCCCCACGGAGGAAAGCGTCACTGTCAGAAGTCTACTTACAAGCTCATCGATAGGGTGTACAAGGAATATCTCAAGCGAAACGACAACCTGTTTGTCCTCTTCATCGATTCCGACTGCATCTTGGATCGAGTCTGTCTGCAGAACTTTGTTTACGATATGGAACTGAGCCCTGGTAACCGAAGAGACATGTTAGCTATGACGGGCGTTATTACGTCAACCACGAAGAAGCATAGTCTTATCACCCTGCTCCAAGATATGGAGTACATTCACGGCCAGCTTTTTGAGAGGACTGTCGAATCAGGTTGCGGAGCCGTCACCTGTTTACCTGGGGCGCTGACGATGCTGCGTTTCTCGGCGTTCCGAAGGATGGCCAAGTACTACTTCGCTGACAAGGCCGAACAGTGCGAGGATCTGTTTGACTTTGCCAAGAGTCACCTGGGCGAAGACAGATGGCTAACTCATCTTTTCATGATCGGTGCGAAAAAGCGTTATCAAATACAGATGTGCACTTCGGCCTTCTGCAAGACCGAAGCCGTGCAAAGTGCAAGATCGCTGGTTAAGCAACGGCGAAGGTGGTTCCTTGGATTTATCACCAACGAAGTTTGTATGCTTACCGACTGGCGTCTCTGGAAACGATATCCGATCCTCCTCGTCATCCGTTTCATGCAGAACACGATCCGAACGACAGCCCTGCTATTCTTCATCATGGTTCTCGCTCTGATGACCACGACCAAGGCGGTTAACGAACTTCCCGTCGGCTTCATAGCCATCTCGCTTGGTCTTAACTGGCTGATGATGCTGTATTTCGGCTTGAAGCTGAAGCGATTCAAGATCTGGTTGTACCCCATGATGTTTATTCTGAACCCCTTCTTCAACTGGTGGTACATGGTATACGGGATCTTCACGGCCGGTCAGAGAACTTGGGGTGGTCCCCGTGCCGACGCCGCTACTGCTGACGCGCAAACGACTCCCCAGCAAGCCATCGAACAGGCCCAGAAACAAGGAGACGAGCTCAACGTCGTGCCCGAGACTTTTATTCCGGCTGTCCAGCAGCAAGCCGAAGACAAAGGAAAGAAGGGCGGCCTCCAGAGGTCCCGGAGCAAGATTCAGCCGCCCAACAGGATCGAAGGCAAGTTCGCAGCTCCGGAGAAGAAAGCGAACGGGTTCTATTCTCACCCCGAGGAATCTATGATGAGTATGAACGCCTCGGGCGACGGCTCCTTGGGTTACCAGCGCTTCAACACGTACCACGACAGCGTCTCCGTCGAGAGTTTCATGACGGGACAGACGGGCATCAACTCCGTCTACCTCCCGCGGAGAGTCGAGAGCATCATGGGCGACGAGGACCGCAAGAAGTACGAGATGGCCCAGGCGAGCCAGTATAACCAGTTCGTCGGGAACTCCAAGCAGTACGCCATCCCGCAGACGGGCCAGGTGTACGAGTTCTCGGACGCCGAGCTCGAGCAGCGCGGCTGGGCGGACGCGTCCGAGACCAGGGCCGCCTCCAGCAACAACGGCAGGGCGGCAGCGGACTACCAGCACCACTTCAGGGGGGATAGCAACGAGAGCAGCGGGGCCTCGATGTCCTCCTCGCGCGAGCAGTCACCGGGTCCTAATGCGGGGCTCGCGGCGGGCGGCGATCATCCCCCGCCGAGGCCGGGACAGGCACTCGGCGTGCCCGGCCAGGGCCAGCGGCCCCGGAACGGGAGGAGCCCCCTCGGCCGCCAGAGTTGGATGCGCAGTTCGGCCGTGGACGCCAACGAGGAGGTGGAGATGGCGCACCTCGACTCTGGGGGAGATTCGCCCAGCTCCTCTAGCACCCCGCGGCAGGGCAACTCACCAAGGATGGGGCCGCGGTGACCCCAGTGATAACGAACGGTTTGCGGTATGGAAGGCGGCTACGAGTTGAATAATTCACATGTTTCACGCGGGGTGGGGTCAGCTCTGGAAAAGAGGTCCGTTTGGGAGGGAGGGCCAGCATTCGCTTCCTAATAGAGAGGGAGGAAGGGCGTTTACAGGGGCATATGGGTATTGTTGTTTTAACTTGGCTATTTAGCAATACGTAGTAGCGACAACTATGAGCTACGGGGCGGAGCATATCTCTTTTTTTCCCCGACCGACAGTTTATAGTCTATGAATAATTCCTAGACTGGGCTCGGTAGCTATTAATGTTGAATCTTTTCGAGAAGAGAGTGTTCGCCCCTATGAGTGACTGCTCGTGCTTGGTTCGTGATGAACTATGTCTTTAAAACACATGAAAGTATTGTTATATGTGAATACGCAGACCGCTTGAGGGTTCTAGAGATGAACCGTTCGAATGTAATACTAGGACTTGTTACACATTACCTCCTGATCATTCTGTCCCGCCGTGTATAGGACGGCGACTAGCCACCGCTGTATACGGGCAGACCATTTCATCAAATCGCATCTCCTAGGCAACTACAGCTAGTTGACGTAAGGCACAATTAGCATGAGCACACATCTGCGCTGCTATTGGTTGATAGGTAGATTGATCCCACGCTCCTCATGGTGTCAAGTAGGGGGTTTGGCAATGGGGACTACCACTGACGTGAAGCATTTGTAGTTATGGATACAAGATTTCACTTGACTCCGTCAGAATTCTGATAATTGACATACAAATTCACGGCGCCAGGTAGGAGTGGAGTCGCCGTTATGTGCTGGTTTAAAGCATTCGTCCCAAATCGGAGCATGAAAGGAGATGTCCACTAACCCCGCCCAAACATCTACATGATCAACACCAAGAGCCGGGCTTAGCGTATTAGTCCTTTTATACCGGACCTTACTAGCAAGATGCAAGAAGGCACAGTGGTTTCACCGCCGCAAGTTTAGCAATTGTGATGAAGTTGTAGCTATCAGTTATGTTGAAGATGATACCGGCTCTGATAACGACAACGTAGTCATTGGCCCCTCCTCCAGCACTCAACCCCTCAACCCCGCAGCCAAGCAACTACTGTAGCCACAGAGGTTCACTATTATACCAAAGTGCTGGGTCAATTTAATGGCATACAGAACAGTTCTCAATATATATTGACGGTATCGAAATATTTGCAGAACTCCTATGCGGGCAAATACCGTCTGGAAATCGAAACTCTACGACAAAGCTTATTCGGTGTCACGGCAGCCATCTGGACCAATATATCAAATACAACATGTCCCATATGCGAAAAGGGATACGGAATTCCAAGTCCCTGACTTGAATTCTAGGTGGTACTATGTTGGTGTCAGCATCCACCTGTTACACCAGTCCTTCCAGCTGACGCCGTAACATTCGGCATAACCTCGTCAATCACGACCTCTTCTCCAGCAAGACCCTCAATCCTCGCGGGCGTAGAGTCAGGCTAGGATTCTCGATAGTGAAGGGGCCCTTAACTGCTAGGAACTTGTAGTTCCGGACTATCTCTACTAAAATGATCTTGATCTCCCGAAAGGCGAACGAGCGGCCGGGGCACACGCGCGGGCCGTTCGAGAAGGTGCTGAAGGCGTACGGCGACCGCGCCTCCTCACTGAGCCTGTCCCAGCGCGTCGGGTCGAACTCGTCGACGTCGTCGCCCCAGATCAGCGGGTTCATCAGCGTCACGTGCGGCACGATGTCGAATGTCGTGCCCTTCGGGATAAAGATCCCGCAGATCGTCTCGTCTACCACGGCTTGGCGGTGGTTCGTCGTTGCTATATTGGCATTACCATTAGTATCGTTGTGCTTGTCTGGTAATGTAACACTCAAACAAAGGATGGGGCTCGTCGGGCTAGACCGACCTGATGCGTAAACGCGAAGAGTCTCTCGGGTGAAGTTGTCCAGGTATGGCAGGGCCTCGATTTGGGCGTATGTCGGTTCCGGCGCCTCCCCCAGTTCTCGTAGCATCTCTTCCCGCAGCTTATCTTGTATGCCCTGCTTCGTTGCCATGATGTACAGGCTCCAGGAGAGTATATTTGCCGACGTCTCATGACCCGCCGCCATCAGTTGGAGAAGCTACTCTGGAGTTAGTGGTGCTGACTCAATCCGACTAAAGCCAAATAAGTCCACAGGTATGTATGATTAGGGGCCACTTACATCCCCCACAATTTCCTCTTCAGTAATCTCCTCCGCGGGTCCGCCCGGTAAGCTCTCCTCGATGATGAACGTCAAGAGGTCACGGGCCTCCCCGCGGACATACTTACCCGCCGCATAGGCCGCTCTGATATCCCGCGTACGGTTGCGAACTAGTTGCGTCAGGAAGTCATTGAGCCACTTCGTCGCAAATAGATAGTTGCGGTTGCTTTCCAGCGGCATCCAGCGGACCGGCACGAAGGCGTTAGCGAACATCAGGATCTTGCCCAAGGTGTCCTGACCAAAGATGCCATCGTACGCCTCGTGGAACCCGAACGTCGTCTGCCGCCCCTCTGCCGCCCGCTGGGACTTCTCGTCCGCGTTGCTGATGGGGGTCGCCTTGAGACCGGAGAGCTCGATGCCTAAGAGGGCAACGCCCACGGCGTCCAGGGTGGCTCTCGTAAAAGTGTCGGTGCAATCTATGGCTGTGGCTTCGCCATGATTCGCGTCGATAGCGCGGTCGAACAGCCAGGTGACTTCTTTCCCTTTGCTTTGGAAGACAGGCTCGAGCCTACGAATATTGCTAAGCGAGAATACTGGGCCGAGCACTGTGAATCCTGGTGTTAGTCGTGTCTCACTTGGGCGAAGACATCCAAAAGCCTGGCTGTCTAACTCGAGCTGGTATAAACAGGGAGGGTGGATCGAGAGCCGGGTTGACTAACTCTTGCGGTGGGCTCTGTGTGCCTCACCCTCCACTGTAACATATTGGTCAGCAACTGCTCCTCACGATAACCTGGTAGGGTGTGATTTAAGGGCTACGATCTCCCCGTAAGGAACCATTGGGCGATCTACACCGAGCACTGGGCGACTGGGAGACAAGGATACGAAATACGGGGCTCTAGAATTTACTTACTGGTGACTATTCCATATTCAAGGAATTCTGCTGTGACGCGGTGGAAGAAGTCGCTCTTGCGGAAAGAGTAGCATTTGGTCTGGAGGACTTCCTTGAAAGAATCGGGGCTGTTGCAAACAAGCACCTCACCGTTGCCAACAGTAAGAAATCGAATTAGAGGCACATCCGGATGTTCTCGCGTCCACTTGATGTACAAGGCTGTTGGGGTCTCGGCCTTGATCAAGTTGAGGGCCTGACCGAAGAAAAAATGACTATCCTACTGCTGTTTTAGTCATGAGGACCGAAGAACGCCTCAATATCAAGGCGACTCACTTGCGGGCCTGGAATATGACGTAAAGGCGAGAAGTATTTGGGGTAGAGGAAGATGCGGTAGCACTTGAGGCCTAGGTAGTGGATGACGAACAGAGTGAAGAATGCTTTTATGAAACCAGATACTCCCATCAGCTGATGCGCCACCAACGCCTCGAGCATCGCCGCTGCGGCACAGATAGTAAAATCCATGGTGTAATACGAATAGTGACGCAACTTTATTTCCTGTAAGTAGTAGTGGGATGGAAGCGGGCAAAAACCGCTCCTGTTCAGAAAATCCCAATAGGCAACCTAAGACGATATTTCGTACATCATACGCATCAGCTCAGTAAGCCGTCAGCAGAGATCCATGCGGGAACTCTGATGTCCCGCATTGTCTTTAAGGGAGTATGCCGGGTTTATAGCAATTGTCAGCATCCAGGGCGCCATGGATCATGTGAAATTGGAACTGCCGACGTTGTAAGGGAACCGACAGGTACCGTATTATCTCTTAAAATTCGAACACTTGGCAAAAGCCAAGACGACACTCCCCAGGCGGGCTTATTTTTCCTAGTTCCGCAATTGGTTTGAAATTTTGGGCTGTCAGGGCCATGGAGCTAGTCCAGGCTGCGCAGCTAATCACGGAGGAAGGAAATGCTAAACCCGTCTAGGGGATCGTCAACTTGGCATTTGCCAAGTGTTCGAATTTAAAGAGATAATATACAGTACCCATTGTGGATCTTTGCTAGGAAGAATTCTAACCAGATGTCCGACAACGATGAACAGCATGTTATGAGACCCTGACATCACACACTGAAGCATATAGATTGAAGAAAAGGGGTTTATCGCGTTGACCTCTAAGAGGTCCTAGATAGAAAGAGAGCGTAGTGAACTCCTTAGATACACATAAAAACAACTGCGAAAAGCAATCTCCACTAGTAGCTGTCGTGACTAAGCCACGGCTTAAGTTAGCTAACCGACCCAGCGGACCGGCTATTGAACCCCACACAAAAGTTTGGATCTTCAGTCACTGAACCTAGAAGCCCGTAGATATAGGGACATTTTTTTTCATTCCAACGAAGGTTGGGTTCATTCCTTGGGTGCCGAGAACTTGGAAGCTCAAGATGGGTATATAGAACCATGCACCCCTAGTGCGACCCTTCAAGACTGACTGAAGAAATATTAACAGATTTCATAATATTAAACTTAGGCCACTCCCCGGTGCTTAGCGGGAGCTGGATCCCAAAGCTTCAAATGACATCATCAGAAAACCAGACAGATTTCGACTAGAGCGAGTTCTCACTATCTAACTGACGATTGAGGATGGATTCGACGGTTCTGAACCCCTCAGAGCTAGCTGCTCTGGCATACGCCGAACCGCCAATTACACCCAGAGGGTTGTCAAGGGTGTTGAGCATCCTCAGCATTACCTTCCTCGTGCTCGCCACCGTCGTGATGACTCTCCGAATCTGGGTCCGAGCATGGATGCTGAAGGACAATAACGGCTGGGGACTCGACGACACTCTCGCAGTCATGGGTTTCGTATGTGTCGACGGCCCGCGTCTATTGAACGTTGGTCTAACGAGCGAGCTTTGACACAGATACCGTACGCTGTCTTCTGCGTTTACGCGATCTTCGGCGCTTACTATGGCCTCGGGACGCTGGACAAGGATTTGAACCGTTTTCTGACAATGAGGGGGACAGAATACATGCTATACTGCCAGCTCACAATTGCAATCTCTGTGGGGTTCATCAAGGCGTCCATTGCCGTGACCGTGATGCGTAAGTTACCCCGACGCTCGAATTGTGCTACATGTACCTTTCGATTCGTCCAGAATACTCACAGGACGCATCCGGGATCTCTAGTTTGAGCCGCGACTGAATTTCTACGATACAGGTATAGCCACACAGAAAAGGTACCGCTGGTCTTTAGTAGCCATTATAGTGATATCAGCCGGGAGCTGCATCTCGGGGATCATCGGTTTGCTCATAACCTGCAAGCCTCTAGCGGCGAGGTGGAATCCAGATCTAGGCACGTGCAGCGGGTACGACATCCTCGTCCTGGGCAGCTATGCCTTCTCGTGGGTCATGATCGCGTCGGACTTGGCCTGTGCCGTGATCCCGTATCTGATCGTCAGAAACCTGGAGATGCCTTGGAGATCCAGATACTCCATCACAATTATCCTCGGAATCGGCGTCCTAGCCAGCGTCGCCTGCGCTGTTCGAATTCCCTATTTCTCTTACTATACAAAGACCGAGAATGCGCTTTGTAAGTCTATTTTCAAATGCTTGCTAAAACTCCCGAACCGCCTCCCATCTTACCGTAGCCGCCCCGGACCCATTCTTCTACAAGAACTTTAAACGATATATAGCTAACCTTACAAGACGGCCTCGGATACGTCATTCTCTGGAGCGGCGTTGAAAGCGCCATTGGCATCATCGCAGGATCTCTCCCATTGCTTCGCAAACTGTTCGGTTACTATTTCGACACCCCGAGTAACTCGTACCAGCGCGACAGCGGAGCAAGAGCCGGGGCTCAAAACACCATCGGAGGCACCCCGTTCAGCACGACGGGCACGGAACATCAACTCGAGACGCTCGGCTCGAATGGGATGCGAAGCAACTCCGTCTACATATCGTCGAAGGCAAATAGTGGTTGGCATTCGCTGGACGACGAGAGCTCGACCAGGGGTATTGTTCGGCACACCGCGGTGCGGGTAGAGACCGAGAGTCTCAGCGATCGGGATTCTCGGAAGTCAGGCCAGGAGCTGAACTATACCGGAACACCGAACAGGGGTCAAGCGTAAGAGAGTACCAGAGTCATGCAGAACTGTTTTTCTTTTATATACGAATAAATATATGCCCCTTATTTTGACGTCGTTTTGGAGCCTTTTAACTGTTTTATATGTACATAAAAGCTCCGTTAGATATCCGCGTTTGTAATACAGTCATTCACCAAGCGCCGGATTTCTGTGTCGGTCTCTATGTCACCCCCCGGTTTACCGCTGTAATAGTTCTCACCTTTCGACCATATCCAGTCGTACAGTTTATCTATCAGCTCCTGTATCGTCGGTCGATTGGTGGGGTTGACCGCGATGCACTCCTTGACTAGCCTGTACAGATCTTTGTCGTAGTGCTTGTGGACGTCGTATAGTAAGGATTCTCTCGTTAACTCGGGCGGCTGTTCGTAGTCCTCGTTGAGGATCGTGGCCATCATCTGTGCGGGTGTCCCTGTGGCGTTAGCCGTGTACTACCCTCGCTACTGAGTCTCCATTGATCTATACGTACCATTCCAACACCTAAAACGTTGTTTCTAGTCGCCGCGTTTCGACGGCCGTTCGGCAAGCCCCTGCCGTGTCTGGTGAGCATGCCTTGTTCGATCGCATTGCCTGCCGCATAAGGGTATTCCGCAATGCTTACCACCGGACAAGCCCCTGCTTCGCATCATATTCTCGGACCGCATTCTGGTCCACTTCATCATTCTGGCTCTCCAAAACCTGTGAGGATCCGAAGCCGATCAGGGACATGATAGGAGTTATGGCGTGCTCTGGACGATAATCGGTCTCCCCGAACAACCCTACAATAGGTCAGGGATGATGATGGAGAACGTACTCGGAGCCTAAGGTCGGACACTCACAATGATCTCCACGGATGGCCCAATGTACGAGGTTACTGGGGTCTCGATCGTTGTACGCCTTCTCGAGCGGCAAATACCCAAAACGATCGCGCTCCGGACCGGGCGGGTACGCCATTGCCGCGCAGGCCTTGGCGGCTATCTTCAGTCAGCATCACCATTCATCATCCGGTTCTCCCCGTCGGCGACATATACGCACCGCAGAGGAATATGGCTATCAGGAGGCGATTGGGAAGCCTCTCCAAGTGCTGGGTCCTGTCGAGAAACTGCGCCAGCGAACCCCTGGGGTAGTATTGCATGAAATAGTGATCTCCCTGGAGCCCTGCTTCCGCGAGCGGATTAAGGAGGGGTTTGTCGTTTATAGAGATGAGCTTCGCCACGTGCGGCGCATTTTGCAGTTCCTAGAGAAGCGTTAGTGACACCCTCACACAGACTCGAAACACCGCGCTTAAGAGAGAGTGTGTGAGAGAGAAAGAGAGAGAGTCGGGGACCCAGGGGAAGAGATATTTGGGGTCGCTTACCTGCAGAGCCTCAACCTCCCACTGGAACAGTCCCGGATCATCCACGAGTGCCTTCTTCATCACATATCTGCGGCTGAGCAGCTTCGTCTGCTTGTCCCTCACGAGCAGGATGACCGCCCTGGCGCCGCTCGCTATCATGTCGCACTGGACGGTTGGGTCGCTCTCGAAGAACTGCTTGGCGCGGTAGGCGGCCCGTATCGCCTGGTTCTCCTGGACGCTTTTTGAGAAGTTGAACGGCGGCGGACCCATTTTGTCGGGATATCGTACGCACTCTAAGAACTGGATTGTGAACTACCCGAAGTCTTCGCAGCGTAAACGAAAAGTCGCGAGCCATGTTACGAGACAAAGAACTGCTAATTAGCTTATACGCCTCGAAATATTCCGGTCGCGGAGCAGCCTGACAAAGGACTTAATGCCAACCATAGTTAAGGCCTCTGTGCGATGCCAACTTCGACATTGTTTATAAATTCCCAAAGTACGAAGGGCGAGATACCAGTTCTGAAGACTGGGACCTGCTAGTGGGCGCAAATAATCTCGTTCTTTGAGACATGGGACGCCTAAAGCTACCATGGTCATTTAGGTGCTGAGGGAAACAAATTCCAGATTGACGAGAGACCAAGAGCAGGCACATTAACTTGGCAACGACAGCGGAGTCGTTGCCCGATAATTGCAACTCATCACCGATTTGGCAAGTACGGCAATGTTCGCCGAATTGGCAATTACACAAGTGTCTTCGGAAAAATAGTTAGACACCCTCGCATGGACAGGGTGTAAACCGTTTGTCTACACCATCACCGGCTTTTATAACCCATCAACAGCGCCAAGTTCACAATTCACAGGTGTTAGATATCAGGGGTCCTAAGATAAGTACACAGGACGCCAAGGAGATTGCCTGTGGCTCAGGGTGGGGACTACACCAGCCACACCCATTAGTATAAGCCCTGACCGACGCGGTCAAAGGACTCCATGATCAAGAGAACAACCAATACACACAATCCAAGGTTACGCAGTGTCTAACAACAGGCTGCTTCAGTTAGGAGCCTGTCACCCGTCATAGGTTGCTGGTCGCGGACTTGGCGACCAGTCAGCGGGATTACCGTAGTATGAATTCCGCATCAAGACATCTGGGAATTGGTTGCATGGAATGCCACGTTTCTGACGTTGCACTTACAGACACTTGTAACCTGAAATCCAATGCGACCCTGGCTCTGATGCCGTTGGTTGAGTGTTACAGTGCAGCAAACCACAGCACCGCAGTCCATAGCCAGTAGTGACCAGCTCCGGTACTCCTGCCTGTCGGCTTTGCCGACTTGGGGCGGAATATCATTGTTGTTGGTCCGTGGTGGTCCGTCAATTGTACATGAAACTGAGAGGCTTGATCTGACCCCAAAAAGAAGTATTAGTAAGTCCAACGCCGCCTTCTTTATAACGGTAGTGCCACAGCAACTCAGCCGAGATCGCGCACACTCCTTACACTTCAAATCCCCCTCTTTTCACTCATTCACCTTGACTGGCCTTTCGACAATACACCATGACGGAACTCGTCAACCCTGATGACCCAGGCCTCAACCATTTGGCTTTGGGCTTAACGTGGACGCTCACCTCGATTGCCGTCGTTTCGGTTACTTCCCGGTTCTATCTACGCAGGAAGTTCTCAGATGGCTGGGCCTCACATGATTGGATAATGCTTCTCGCGCTGGGACTTCAAATCTTTTACCAAGCCGGCTTGACTGTTATGTGTTCCTGGGGGAGTGGGAAGGCAATCAATAACTTGACAAAATTTCAAGTGAAGATGATCAGGAAATGGTCCTGGATCATAACAGTACCTGCTCACCTAGTCTCCATCCTAGCAAGAATTTCAATTGCCATCCTGCTTATCCGCATCTTTGGCACCAAACTTTGGCTCAAGCGCTACCTCATCATCTTTACCGCTATACAAACCGTCATCGGAATCGCAGTAATCATCATAACCTTGGGTCAGAGTCAGCCGTATGAGCTCTACTGGAACCTGAATCTTCCCGATGGGAAGAGATGGGATAGAAGAATCTACAATTGGACAGCAGTGACATTGAATCGTCAGTCACCCCAGGTATATTCTCGAGTCATATGCTGTATTAAAAATGACATTTTCTTCCAGTACTTTTTGCCGTGTCGGACCTGACCTTCGTTCTGTTGCCTGTTTTGATTATCTGGAAGCTCCATATGCGAACCCGCCGGAAGGTCGGCCTTGCGTTGCTCATGGCTGTGTCCCTTATCACAATGACAGCTGCTACAGCTAAGGTAACGATCGCATTGATACAAATGACCGGCAGAGCAGTTATGATTTGGAGACGGTGGCAATACCCAGAGGGCATCATCCACCTGTCTGCTTCGGTCGAACAATCCCTCGTCATAATCATGGGCTGCGTGCCAACCCTGCGTCCCATCACCAAGCTTAAATTTCCCTCCATTGACGAGATAAGAAGCTCTCTGGCGAGTCTCGTGCCTAAAGTGGGAAAGAAGAGGAGAAAGTCGTGTCTGAGATCTCATATTTATGACCACGCTGCTTACCAGACTCTGGAACTAACCCCACAACTCCATATTTCCGATGAAGATTACCAAAGATTCAAAGGCCCAACAGTGGTAGGCATCCAGGGAGAAGGGGGCCATGAGCCAGACGCTAGTAAATTTATTCGGCGAACAGATAATTTCTCGATATCATATGATTCTAGGAGGCCGACTCAGGGTGCATGACGGTCGGAGGCCGGAACTATGGGCAATATCATGTATCCCCACCTTGTCCAGCGATCAGGATGCAGCCAGGGAGCTTGGGTATACTCAGTAACGCTCAGAGAAACGTTATAATAGCGCTTAGGGGGTGCTGATGGGGCAGACTAGTGGCAGGCTCATGCAGGACGGGTTACCCTACATGTTCCCAACCCTTTTTAATTAGGCGGCAGTCGATACAGGCGTGATACCTGAAATAAAGTTACATTAGTCCAAGTAATGATTTCCTACATTAAGGGCCAGCTTCGTAGCTGCTATTGCCATACTAGGTACGCTAGGTTAGAGGAAGATACGTATTAGTTACAATCAACTGGATAAGGCTGTTACCACCCGGGCGATGGCGGCATTACTTAAGTTAAGATTAGTCCATCGATGACGCTCATCCAGGAGTCCAAGTCGTGCATCGACGAGTGATCCGTACAACATAAGAGTCTTTCCTCCCACGGGGGTCTGAGTGACACAGAAGATGGTAGGAAAGTCAACATATTATTGTGTCAGTGTGGGCTTTGAAATATACCTTATCTGTCCATATAATCATAAGAGCAAAGGAATACGTACAAGGCTTGACGCTGAGTAAGAGCTAGCGAATGGGCAGATATTAGGCTAAGTAAGCGTCTTGAGCGGCGGCCAGAAATGCATTTTTCGTTTCAGGACCATGCTGACAGTAATCCAAGCTACCAGTGGTGACTCTGCCGGGTGTTCTACTCTTTCCAGGATCAGGGTTGCAGTGGGGTGCAATGGTAAGCATGTGAACATCGCACGACGGGTATCGTGCCAGGGTGCTTATAGGATGGGAAAGCGGCCAGCAACATTCCGGAATAAGATATTCAAGATTCCAACATTTGACGGCGTCGATTCGGACATATTAGGGTAATGTGGGGTATATGCTGCGGACGGGTTCACATATTCGCACACCTCCTTTTTACATGGATGTCTTGGATGTTCCTAACTACTAGCCCTGAGCAAGCGGTCAAATAAAGTTCAACAAAGCCGCATTTCTACAGCGCAAAGTCCCTATCTCGCATCAAGCTACCTTTTCCCCCACCCCCAGATATGCGGGTAAGGCTTATAAAAGTGGTTCACACAATATATATAGGATCCACCAAGACTCTTGTACCCACCCGTCTTTTCCATAGTAAGTTATATCCCGGCGGCGAAAACTAAATAGCCTATAATCACCGGGGCATTAAGGATAAAGTTGGGGAAACCACTGTCTAGTGATTTTTGCTTTGAAGCTGCCGCAGCGAACTTGGTCGGGAAAAGCCAGTACCTTTTAGCTTCCTCGTTTCCAGAGATGCATACATGACATAAGTACTTAGGTAGACATCCGGTTTAGTTTTGCGGGTTGGAGGAAAGGATGTATCCGGTCCAACTGCTTCTTGCTCTGCCTACATGATACTTCAAACTTCTAATTCCTAAACATTATGCCTACAATGGCGACGTGTCACCAGCCGCAGCATTGACTTATAACGCCGTGCTCAAGAAAGTCTCCAAGGCCACATCGGACCCAGCTTTCAACTTCTCAACTGCCTTGAAAGTTCTGCGACGTAACGGAGCCGGCATCCTCTTGCGTCCCGGCCATTATTTTAGGAACCGGGACAACACTTGGCAGCTCAGCCTTGCCAATGCCATCCATATGTCTCGGGTGGTTTACCCGGAAAGATCCCTCTTGCTGATAACAGGGTGCCTATGCAGGACAAAGTACCTATATATGGATTCCCGATGTAGTATTGAAACTCCGAGCCTGCTTTTATAGTAATAATACATCCAATGAGAAAAGGTGGGTTGGTGGGGTGGGGGCGCGCCCAGCACGTAAAGATCGGCAATTACAGGAGTCTTCTTAGGGGCAGGACACTCTGGGTCCGGCGAGTCTAATTATTTACCGTAAGATCTGGAGCATGAATGGTAAAAGATAATGGCTCCCATACAAAATTGCATGGCGCCACTGCCGAAGTGAAGCTGTTATCGGTTACATTGAGATCTGACATTGACGTCAGATGTCTCTATACACCGTTACACAGCCTTTCAGATAAAAGGTTTCCCCTTATACTCTGTGTCTGTCATTTGGAGTCTGTTCTCTCGTGCCACGTCTGGGATAGCTTAAATGAGTATTCGAAGAAGAATTAACAAGACTGCTGTTATATTTTACACTGGTGCAATAGCTAGCGCGCACCCCAACGCTGTGAAGTTCATATATTCGCAGCGTCGCTGCTCGCTGCATTTGGAAGACTGAGCGTATACTTCCGTACATACTTTGAGTTCAGTTCTCCTCGAGGGTCACCGGCTTAATATCCCACCAAGAGGTCGTCTGAGCGCGGCTCCTATGTGGGATTTAAGACCTAATAATGTCCCGCCTAGTGTGGGGCCTCACATTTTTCACGTCTGACAGCTCCCCTTTTGGAATTTCCCTTGTTGCAGAATACTCCCATTTCGAATCAGAGTGTCGGGGCCCCACTTAGCTTTTGAATCACAGACCTTTTTTGCAACGCAACGTTCAACTTCGAATATACGTTTGAAAGCGATACACTTAACAACTAGAAGGCTGCCAATCTGCAGCTATATATCATTATGTAGCCCTCGCCGAGGGCTATATTATGATACCGGATACACCTTTGTAGCTGCGGTATTTATTAAAGAATAAATCTTTAAATAAGATTCTTCTATTTAAATAATATATATTCTTTAATAACTTAGCTAATATAAGAGTTATAAAGGTGCATCCGGTATTATTATGTACCCCTCGTTAAGGGCTACATGTTGATATATAGCTGCAAATTAAGAGCGTTTTAATTATTAAGATATATCGCTTTAAAGCCCGAAATATCCAATGTCACGGCCATTGTATGCAGCAGAACGCTGGTTTATTGGCAAGCTATAGACAAAGATTCCAAGGTGAAGAAAGGAAGGAAAAAGGAAGAGAATGGCCACTTGTGCGGCAGACCTAAATAGGCCAAGGGCTGCGCTGCCATCAGCTGTACAAAAGTGGGGTCTGACGTGCCCCAGCTGCCAGTGCCGTCACATCCAAAACTGATAACTTGTACGATTTCGAAGCTATTTGTTGTACGTAATAGTAATTAAAAACGCTTTTACTAAAAAAGGCTTAATAAGGGGTTGGGATTATTAAGCTAACGGCGGGGAACTTTCATTAAAAAGGTTTAGTGCAGGGTTATTACTGGGCTAACGCCGCATTAAACCTTTTTTGGTAAAGGCGTCTCCAATTGCTATTACGTACAACAACTTCGAAGTTGTCCAAGTTGTCAATTTTGGATATTTCGGGATTCAAAGCGATATATCTTAATAACTAAAACGCTCTTAATTTGCAGCTATATATCAACATGTAGCCCTTAACGAGGGGTACATAATAATACCGGATGCACCTTTATAACTCTTATATTAGCTAAGTTATTAAAGAATATATATTATTTCAGTGGAAGAATCTTACTGAATGACTTATTTTTTAATAAATACCGCAGCTACAAAGGTGTATCCGGTATCATAATATAGCCCTCGGCGAGGGCTACATAATGATATATAGCTGCAGATTGGCAGCCTTTCGCTTGTTAAGATATATGGCTTTGAAGCCCGATATATCCAAAGTTAGCGGTTGTGTTGCAAAAAAAAGTGTGTGATTCAGAAGCTAAGTGGGGCCCCGACACTCTGATTCGAAATGGGAGTAGGGTAACTTAGTCATCGCGCCCCTGGGACCCATAGGCACCCCGCAATAACGTTGTTCGGGGGCTCACACACTTTATAGAGCTTCCTAGCCACCGCTCTCTAGAGCCCTGATCATGCATGTCAATTTACACTTTCCACACCTTATGCAACCTTTCCTCGCGATCAGCCTAACTGTGACATCCTTATACCATGATTTCGAGCAGTCGAAGGCTCTGATACATCAAGGGAGCACTCGATCTAACTATCATGGCTTCCATAAAAGTTGGTGCTATAAACATACTAGAGAGACTGCGCAGGAAGAAAGGCATATATGGCGTATATAGTTCGAAGCTTAGAGGAATTAAACCTCTTCGAACCCCAAGCTATCTAATTTACAAGGGTATTTGTGTAAACTCATGTTACGATAACTATTTCCTGGACAACGATTTAATATATGTATGTTAGCAGAAGTGTTGCAATTCTTCAGTCTAGGGTTCTGTTCTGATTGGGACTAGCTAGATAAGGGGTTTCTCTTGACTGGTATAGCCTAGACCCTTTTGTACCTGCAAACCTAGGGCAACAACAAAGCTCTTTCAAAGCCCCTTTGATCCGTTCACGAATCACCTCATCTGCCGACAATATATATAGAACTGACACAGGCGATCTATCATTAAGTTTGACTCAGTGTTTTGACCACTTGCTCTTTTCTCGCATGGGCTAAATTTCCATTTAGTGCCGACAAGTTCCCTGTATGTGTCGTCCCCTTTTCCTACTCAATTGACTGATTATCAAAGAAACCATAGGCATCTTGAAGGGCCGTCGCCAGCTGAGCAGTAAAACCTAGTGGTTCATGACCGAGAAGGAGATCGTGCGGTGCATGCTCTGTCCCATGGAACCGTACACGCTGCTCGCCATTCAGCTCAGTCATCTCCTGTGCGAAGCTCTTCACCGAGTCGTAAAAGGCCTCGGCCATACCAGCGTGGATGAAGAGCGGTATATCCGTTTTGAATGGGTGGTGCAGCGGTGAAATGTACGGCCTCGCCTCCCGCGCTAAATCGTTCCGTTCGGGAAGATAAGCATTCGCTCCCCACTGAAGAAAGCTGCCCACGAGGACATCTTCTTGAGAGTTCCTACTGCGGTTATAATCCTCGTCAGCATTATCCGTCACGTGAACCCAAGGTGAAAATGCCATTGCTGCACCGGGCAACGGGAGCTGCGATTGAGACGTGTGTAGGTATCTTAGTAGGGCGATGGCTAAATTTCCGCCGGCGGAGTCCCCCGAGAGGATGATATTCTTCGGCTCCACGCCAGTTGAAAGCACGTAATTGTAAAAGGTGACCAAATCCTGGAGCGCAGCCGGAAAACGAGTGTCCGAACCATTTGCCAGCCGATATTGGGCAACGAACGTATTGGAAGCCTTCAAGTGCTGGGTCATCATCTTCGAGACACCGGGCCCTATGTCATTCAGGTCGAAACGGATGACAAAAGCTCCACCGGGAAAGTGAAGGACAACCTTCTTGTTTTTTACCTCCGACGTCCCAGAGCGGATCGCATCGGGAAACCATATCCCGCCGACCGGCGCGGGTCTGATGCTCGCTGGGGTTAGAATGTCGTTAAAGTTGTTATCCGGAGGCGGCTGGACCAGCACAAATCGTTCCTTTGCCTTGCCAGGCTCCATCTGCGGGAGCTCTTGGGAGCGTGTCACCGCGAGGTATTGGAACATGAATTTAGAGGAGGTGATGAGAAAGCACGCCTTCCAACTCCATTGTGGCACGGGACGCAGCCGACGAGGCACGTAGTAAAGGGAAAGCAGGGCCAAGTGGAGAGCCGTCTTCAGCATGAACCATACAACAAATATGGACTTAAGAGGCTGCGATGACCATAGTGGAGCCATGTTGAGGAGGAAAGCTGGACGTAAGTTTAGGAGCAAGGGAGACGCCGGTAGTAGTTTGTGTAGAGGATGCTTGAACTGGAATTCAGAGAAATTTGTAGTTTTTCAAGACCTTAATCCGATTTGGACTGATCAATGGACCGAAGACCGCCAAAGCCTGATATCGCTCTGACGTCTGGGAGTCCTCGACCTATTTAAGGTATATAAGAATGTAGGTATTTCCAGCCAGCCGCGTTCGCGGAACGCATCCTTCGCTGCAATTAAGCGGCAGGGTTTGCTGGGTACTTCTCTACAAGCATAATATCCCTGGCCTAAGGATAGCCATTGTACACTTATATATTGATTTCTCGTACATCTTACATGAATCCTGTTCGCTTCTGCCCGATGGATTGAGTCCCTTAACATGGTTGGATCGGATTTGCCCCACCCGACAGGATGCCGGGCCACAGGAAAGAGCCAAGAAATGAAATATGAAATGTCGTGTTCAAAAAAATAAGCCTGCCGAACTGTGATAAGGATGCCAGGCCTTTCGGCTTCGCAGAATCATCAACCTTGTCTTTTAGATGTTAAATCTACATTCTTAGCATTAGTATTATTACGGGGTAAACGTCCAGTAGCTTTCCATATCTTCTGTCTAAAGACCAGGAGAAACTTACAGCCTTGTTATCTTGATAGGTAGTTATATAAATGGCCGGATAATAGCACGCTTACCTGCTTACCTCATATTAAGCACCTCACATCATATCGATTCACTACTATAATATCAGGCAAAATATTTAAACCAATGTCAGGTACCAGTGGGTCGCGCTAATAGCCACGCTACCTAAATTAGGTGTGGGTTTTACATAGATCAATCGCAGGTATATGCGAAAACTTGCATCCCTTTTGCAACCCCTACTCCAAGATAGGTGGGCTAATACTAAGTGGGTCGCCTAGCTGGAATACCCAACAGTGTTTTTAAAATTACCCCGAACACCATAGTTTTCATGAGCTAACTACGGGACGGGCCGTCAGAGGCAAGATGCGGCAAACTGTAATCTAGCACCCATTGTCAGTACGCGAAAAGCTGGGAAGACAAGAGGCCCGTGACGAGGAACGTGATATGTATACGACTGCAGGAACCTCAATGTTACACGCTGCATTCCGCTAGGGGGCCCTGCATGGGCTGATCGTTCCCCACTAAGTCCAGGTTAAGCCAGCCAACCAACATAAGATTCATGCATATAAGCCAACTGCATACGCCGCATAACCGACCTATGCGATATGCAACCGAGCTTGCATACGGGATCTGCATAGATTGGTAGTATAATGCTACCAACATACTTACAGGTTGGTGCACGCCACTAACATACATGAGGGGCCTACCTCATGCTCAAACATGTAAGGTAGGTTACCCGGCGCTGCCCGAATAAGACTTTACGCCTGTTGTATGAGCAACACGCACATCATCCATCATGCCGCAATAGACCACGCCATCACCGACCGCAAATTTACAACGCCGAGTAGGTAAGGGTTTCGACCCATTGACGACAAAATAGGATTCAAGAGGGTCAGGCTCCATTACTACTGAGACTTGTCGTGCATAAATGCTTAACCTTCTCATCATATTCATCAACAACACTAACTAATGGCTGACCAGCGAACACTTAGCTTTTCATTCCCCAGCCCGACTTTCCATGTCGGCTGAGTCGTAGACCTGCAATCGAGTAGCTTTGGTCGCCATGGCTTCTCTCACCCCAAGCGCAAGGATAAACTTCTCGGCCTGTATGGCCATGATGATCTTGACAACGGCCACCGTTCTTCTGAGGTTCACGTTGATATTCACGAGTAGCCGAACAGCGCTTGCATCGGACTGGATGGCTCTGCTGTCCTTATGTCTTTTTCTCGGATATTGTGCAGTTATTATTGATTGTGAGCACTTGGTCGCCCCATGGCCCCTTTTCCCCATTCGTTATCAGGACTAACTCAGACTAGTTATCTTCGACAAGTCAATGTACCATGCATTCGACTTCAATCCATTACTCGGGCTTGTTGAGCTGACAAACCTCATGAAGGCATGCCACTTACACTTCCCACTTCGCGTGGTAAACGCTGACGCTCATTATTCAATAGATGTGCTTGAAGGTTGAAATCCTTTTTGGATGCGTCATTACAACATCCAAAATCAGCATTCTTCTGCTATACCATACGATCTTTGCCGTCCATGGTATCTTCAAACGGGTCATCAACGGCACAGTGGTTATTTGTGCTGTCTGGTTTGTGCTCTTTACCTTCCTTATCATATTTCAGTGCCATCCCACCGAAGCATTTTGGACACAACTTGATTCACCAGAATACTGTCTCAGCTCTCCACGGCTTTTACTGGGGTATGAGTTGACAAACCTCTTCATTGATTGTGCCATATTGTGCATACCCATCTTCACGGTGCGGCAGCTTCAACTTGACAGATGGAAGAAGATGTATATTGGAGGGATATTTCTTCTGGGGGCAGTGTGAGTTTCCACCGTCCCGAGATCGGCCACACCTCTAACCGATAAAGAGTTTGTATTGCAAGCATGCTTCGCTTGAATGCCATATGGAATCCATCATCAGATCCCGCGCAACGTGAGTTTTCCTGTTGCCGATAATCTCAAACACGAGCTCACTTGTATACAGAGGACTTCACTGGTACAATGCTTTGGTCCACACTGCAGCTGGGCTTGGCGATCATATGTAGCTGCTTGCCAACACTATCCCCCCTTATTCCCCTTGCCCGAAAGTTCATTTCATACGTCCAACGCTGGTATAGATCGGCCATTACCTCCAAGCCTTTCAGCGGAGCATCCTCTAGGAGCCGCTTCACAAAGGCATCCTCCAATAGAGCAGAGGCGCCATGGGTCCAGGTAGGAGACGACCAATATCGAGCGTCGTCAAAAAGCTGGGCCCACCGCAACAGCAACGATCAGAACCTCGATCACCAACTCCAGACAATGCCTTCCCGGGCGATCCTGGTGAATCGAGATTTCGAAGTGGCCTAGATGTTGATCAGACGTCTTCGTGCGCACTACGAATGAGCTATGCCAGCTCCGTTCATACAACTTATATATCGCAGGCAGCCTTGGATATATCTTTTCTCATCTCAACAAGTTGGTATCCCATACATACCCATACAAGTGTAGGGAAAGAAGGGATATTCCATTGCCTTGTGTGGTTTCGTGTCCTCGGACTGAGTGCAAAGGCTGTAGATCCACCTCCGTGAGGTGGATTCCCTACTAGCTTTCTATATAAGGGAGCCATGGGCCCCTTATCCACTACATGGTAGAGAGGTCAGCGAAAGCAATATGTCCGGTTGAACACCCCATGAGACCCTTCCATGCTCCTGGAAACTGTGACTATCCATCACCTTGAAACACCCATTCAAAACACCCGACGTTCCACCAGGTGGATCGAGATGTTTCTCTCATGATATCAAGGGATACGATGGAGGTGCTCAGTGTCCAAGACCACACTGTTAGGGATCGTCTTACTGCCAGGTTGGGCAATAGTAGAACCCAGTAGTATCTAATACCAGCGTACCACTGTATGGAGCAGCAACCTTAGAGACCCCCTTAGCCTGTGCATACGTAACAGGTTACTCGTACTACCTGCTCATGAAGACAAATATCTCCTATTTTAATCAAACGGAAAAGACTACAATATAACCAGATTAGGCGCCCCTTAGACAGATGGCAGTTCGCCATCTTAACCGCACTTCCAACCGTATCGCAGGCTTTTGTTACTTGATTTACCACCTCCCATACCGAGCAAGTATCATGCATCTCTGTCAAGCCCATTCTGGAAGATATGGTATCTGATGATCGGAAAGAAGGGGAAGGGTTATGAGCAAGGCCGAGCCCATAGGCTGACAGTTAAGCAGCTCATGCCGAAGAGTCCACTCGATTATGCTTTTGACAAGGACGCCACCTATATCATTTGTCGCAGAATAGGGGTACTTGCTTAGTCATTAAGCCCCTGGGAGCTAGGCACCCCGCAATAACGTTGTTCAAGGGTTCCCACACTATATATAAAGCTTCCTAGCCACCGCTCCCTAGAGCCCTGAGGAGGCACGCCAATTTACGCTTTCCACACATTCTGCAACCTTTCCTCGCGCTCAACCTAACTGCGACATCGTTTCAGGAGGCCTGGGAGGGATCAGGAGGAATGTGGCAGTATGGATGGCTCGGCACGACGCAAAACATCTAGTCCTATTCTCACGCTCCGGGCCCAAGACCGACGTAGCTAAAGCCCTATTTAAGACGCTTAAGGG
The DNA here is from genome assembly GCA_004155915.1 of Monosporascus sp. CRB-9-2. Lineage (NCBI taxonomy): Eukaryota > Fungi > Ascomycota > Sordariomycetes > Xylariales > Monosporascus > Monosporascus sp. CRB-9-2. The sequence continues at coordinate 135,763 of QJOA01000046.1, forward strand.
TCCACCGTCGTGCTGCATTAGTGATTTTGCCTCGAAAAGACTAGTCACTGCTATGAAAACCTGAAATAATAAGGGGGTATCAAATATGTCGACGCCTATACGCCAACTCCTTGATGCATGTGCTGTTGCTGCCACCGCCAAGGGCCTCGACCAATCCTGGTATGAAGAAGGGAAACTCAAGCTGTCGGTATTCATTTAGACGGCAGCGGGTATCTTAAAATGAAAATAAAGAAAAGACACAAGGAAAACGCAAGAAAGAGTAATGGAAACCGTGACGATGACTGAAGGAAGGACGATGGCCTTTCAGCGGAGGTGTAATAAAAACGGAGACAGGCTGAGAGCGTGCTGGTGACAATATATGTTAGCAACTATGATATACTGTGTGGACTATAGCAGACGTACATTAAGACGTGCTCTAAACCAAAGTTCACAGAGAAGTCTTAAGGTTCGCACCAGGGCAGCGACAAAGCGCAACGCAAGAAAGACGAGGCAACCTTGATAATGCCGTCAACGCTAAGAGGGGAACGGTGAACCTGTTAATGAAATATGTTAGTAACAATAACATAAGGTAAGTACTTAAAAGACGTACATTTAGAGAGATGCTCTTTGAAACGACCAACGTGTCGAAAGACATCTTTTGAGTTCGTACCAGCGCAGTGACAAAGCGCAACGCAAAAAGCGTGAGGACGTTAGACGATGGCGGCATGGTATATCTAAGGTATCGTGACGGCAAAACTATTGATAATAACTGTTAGCAACTGTAAGATACGGATAAAATATAGCAGACGTACTTTCAGAACCGATCCGAGAAGAGCAGCATGTCTTGCCAGCATTGGAAAGTCCTTGTCTGAACGTCGCAACTTCATTCGCGAGCAAACTCGCAAGGGTCAAAATGAGCGTATTGGACGTAGGTTGCCTTGCTGAAATTGGATCGGATCGTGTGGTACGCGAATTGAGCCTGGCACAGGTAGCTTGCAAAGCGGTATTCCAGGCGTGCTAGGCCATCAACTACACCATGGTCGATTATCTCGTCCATGTTGTACACAAAGTTGTTGACAAAGCATTTGTCAAGGCTTTCGCGGTTGACCTCTGACTCAGGCCCTACAATGAGCAGGATCCGAGAGTGCCACTGCTCCCCACGCGGCGCCACTGATGAAGCTTGAAGTTAGCAATCGCTCATTTGGCGCAGCTGAAGAGGCCGGAATCATTTCCCAAAGAGATTCGCTCAAAGAACAGGCTTGAAGAGGCGGCTCTCCATGTACGATATTAAGCAATTCATAACTTGGAAAGACATACCTTTAACCCGGTTCCAGCGGCAGCGCAGCCTATGGCCGCGAATGACGATCTTCCCGGCGGAGATCTGGTCATATAACTTCGCAGCTGCCTCTCTTGTGTAGAGGGCGACCTTCGCACAGCAGGTCAAATGTCCATCTGCCGGGGGACTAATATGTGTCGCCAGTACTTTTCCGACACTACGGAAAGACGACAACAGTTCATGGTATGAACACTCTGCCGGAATGTTCTGAACAAATAAGGAAACATTTTGTTCATCGGGGATATCAGCAGATCGATTCCCTTCAACCCAGGGGTTACCCTGGTAATTTTTGGAAATGCCGAATTTCTCCTTAACTTCTTGGCGAGCCTGGATGACGTCCGGGTCGTCCTCGTTATTCGAAGGCAACAGACCGCGCTGCTGCAGGACCATCGCCGACGGAGTAAAGGACCACTCCGCCGGCGGGCTGTTACCCGTTTCGCCGCTTGACTTGGAGGTGCGGCTCGGCACAGCGGTAAGTGGGTTGGACTGGTTCATCTTACTGCTGTCCATCTAAAAATGAAGAGATTGAATATGTCAACTACTAGGTTGGTTAAAAAGAGATATAATAACTTTACCTTTGATCTATATCGGTAGAAAAGTGTTGGATGAAAGCAGACTAAGGACTGGACGACTACGTAGTCGTTAACACCTGTCTTATCGACGACGTGAAAAGTGTAAGATACTAACCGGAAAAACCGAGGTGCAGGTGGTAACGACGGCGTAGGATGGTAACGACGACGTGGGATGTAAACGGCGATGTAGGATGGTAACAAAGATGTAGGATCGTAGCCGAAGACGTAAAATAATAGCCGAAGTCGTAGAATGGTAACCGAAGAATATGGTAACGACTGCGCTGTCGTTGCCAAGTTAGCAGTTAATTCGACGATACTCGCGTAGTTGCCACTCCGACGGCACTCGCGCACTTGCCGATTCGACGATCCTTACGTACTTGCCGATTCGGCGATATTTACGTACTTGCCGATTCGACGATATTTACGCATTTGCCAGATCGGCGATGAGATATGTACTTACCAAATCGGCGATGACTTGTAGTTATATGGCAACGACTGCGGAGTCGTTGCTGAGTTAGCGTGCCTGCTCTTAGTCTAATCAGCAGGATCCCTCACTCCAGCTTTGGAGAAATGGAGGAGGGCGTAGAATGGGATTGTCCACGAATGCTGAATGGGGTTTTCTTCCAGTAATTGTCTTCTTCTCGACCATATGCTAGGACGAGGACAAGAAGGGCGGGAGGGGAGAGAATATAGAGAATTGGGAGGATGTTGACCATGGGGAGTGTGTAGGAGTGATGTAAGGTGATGAGGATCGCCAGAGGAGCACTCTGGGGCAACAGGACTTCAACAATCAGTAGCGAGAAAATTATACGCACCTTGGGGAACGTGTAGGATGGGATAACACCGAAGGCGCTCAGCTTTCTCGTTTCCTTCGTCGTCGTAAAATGAGAAGAGTACGAGGTGGTTTGGAATACTAGAGCGTGCGCCACGAGAAGTACGAATTGAGGGATGCGTAGAAGGAGATCTGAACGGGAAAATGACGGGGATACTGGTTTGCAAGAGCGTACACACTCTCGTTCTGGGGAACGTAGTCAAGGATGGGTAACTGGTAGGGGATACGAGCGTACGTCAACTCTGGGGAGCAGTGAAGTAGAATGTGATGTCTGAGAATGCGTCTGGAATCTCCAAAAAATTCCAACCAAAGAATTTTGCGGGAGAATAATTGTGAAGGGATGTAAAAGCTTGCAGGAAGTGTGTCTACGGGTTAAGGTACGGGGAAACAGTAGAGAAAAGCGGAGCAAGCCTATCGACGACGACAAACCAAAGTTCCGTACCTACCCCGAGTTGATGATTATTCTCTAGATAGAAGGGTGGGGTCCAAAGCCCCTAAGGCAGAAATATTGTTATCTTGTATCATGTACCTTGTCGACGCTGCAGTATGAAGCGTACCGTAGGCCTCCTATCTGACTATCCTGTGTTTACCAGCAGGCAACAGTCCACCTTTATCTGACCCAGCCTCCCTGAATCCATAGCATACGCGTGGATGTACTTCCTCTCCTCTCTAGGTTGTAGGCTACCCCTTACAAGTTTCTGTGGCCTTCAAGGTATCTCTTGGAGCAACCAAGGGGAGATATCTAGTGGCTGTCTAGGGTACATGAGTTTTCGCGTCGAACATGGAGGATCTGTTTCATTATTCAAATCTATTTCAGGCCGTCTAGACGCTGGAGTTGGAATTTGTATCCCAATGGTTGACAATACTCCTTGATAGCAACACACGCATGCTACTGAACACTGTATCTATTAGCTATTCATGAATGCCTTGCCAAAGTGATATTGAATATACTGCCAGGTTGCTGCGTCGACCACTACCTTTCTTCCATGACAATACTGCAATACGCTGTTGGGGGATTTGTTCCATGAATTAAGAGTCGTACCGTACGGGGTCGATCTGCCAATATTCCCTAACCTATCAAAAAAAATGATGTTTGGTTCTTTCGTTGAAGAGAGCTGTGCCTCAAGGTTGATCTGAACACAATTCGTAACCTTACTATCTCTCTTAGTCAAGTTTCCTCCTCTGATGAGGACCACGTTGCTGACAGATGTCGGTGACTGCTGGCGAAATTTGGTCAAAAACACTGTAATCTTGCTCCGAGCTCTCTTTGGCTCGAAGTCTTTCGTTTTGTAAAGGCACCTTCTACCCCAATACATTTAAAGGACAAATATTGGCACGAAACATTACAACAGTCCTACGAGCAAACACAAGATCGTTAGGCTGCCGTGACGTCGTTTTCCGAATCTTGATGTGAGGGAGTGCGAGATCATCATCATAATCAAGAAATTCTGGGAGTAGCTCGTTCTGATTCGTCATTGTCGTTCGGTACGCTGATTCCAATAACTTTTCCTCTAGGAGACTTTTCCCTCGTCAGCCTCAGACCGAAGCAAAGGAGAGTGAAGCATCCCTTACCGCGTCGTACGCCAGTTCCGAGCTCACCGAAAACACCGACACCATAACACAGCAATAGATCCTGGAGAGCAACAAGAGTTCTGGTTGAACGGCCAACGTTCGGTCAAGCTAAAGAGTAAGGTCACCCAGGGATTAAGCCCGTTGGGCCCCGGTTCAACGACGCGAGAATGCTGGACACCGACCACTCCTGCGGCTACGTCAGAGGCTACACGTTCAATATGCTCCAGGCCATCGAGAACATCATCGGGAAGCACGAGGATTTGGTCTTGATCAACACGGCGTCCCGCTGGACGGTCTGCCATCCCAAGTTCCAGGTGCAAGGCGGGAGTGATGGGATGATTACCAGCGTTGGTTCGTATGGGTAGCTCGACGGGAACTTGGGTGTTCTGGGGAAGGGCTCGCTGCGGGCGGATGTCGTTCAGGTACTGGACCAAGTGTCGTTCACGATTGAAGGCTGATTCCATCGTTTACTTAGCAAAAGGGCCTTGTGCGAGCGAGCCAGGGGATGAAACCTTTCACCGTCGGAGAGAAGAGCATCAGAGAGAAGAGCATCAGAGAGAAGAGCATCAGAGAGAAGAGCATCAGAGAGAAGAGCATCAGAGAGAAGAGCATCAGAGAGAAAAGTCTGCTAACTACTATTGATAGCGCCAGGGCAACACGGAAGATCTTCCTTTAGGGATCAATACACGGATTGAACAGGACCATAGAGCTCCTGGGGCGCGTTTACAATCGGACGACAGCCCTGGCGAAGATCACTCATGTGGCGGCGCGATGGAACACCGTAACCGAGTTATTACGGCGGTAATACTCCAGAAGAAGACTCTACAAATCATCACCGTCGTTGGCCTTCGCTTCTTATTCTATACAACTACCTCAATTCTATCTAGCGCCCAAATGGGTAGCCGGTGTTCGACCTACGATACGATATAACACAGAATCTTTTTGAACCTGTTTTTAGACCTGGGGAGAGGCTACTAAGCGGCAGAAATGCTGAGGGCTTCTGTCTGGGCCCCGCCAGGACCAGGAAAACCCTTTAAACACAGCGTGGACTGCTCTTCTATGATGAGGAGCAGATGGTAGAACGGACTGCGAAGGACTAAGATCTCCAGAAAGCGAGAATTAAGAGGGGCCGATGGATAGGGAGGATACAGGCACAAGACGGACAGAGGAGATGCGGGTGTGCGGTGGACAGAGAACGGAGACATATACACCACGAGAACGAATAGGGCGGACCACGAAAGAGACGGGCGTGTACAGAGGACATGGAACCAAAGCGCGGTAACGACGAAGATGAAGACAAGCGATAGGGAACGAAGCCCGACAGCAGAGAACAGGAGCTACAGATATGGGAAACGAAGGCGGACGAATCGAAAGAATGAAAACGACCCAGCCAGACTGCAGACAACCAAAGGACGGACGTGGGCGCACGAACGCAGGGGGGGGGGGCGGATGGAATAAGGGACGAATGCTACAAACAAGAGGAAACTAGGACGTATGGGTAGCGGCAAGGCAGACGAGTCGATGTATATATAGAGAGAAGACGAGCGTACCGGACATCAGAGCTGAAGCCGTAAGGACCTAGACTTGGGTGCGGACAGAGCTGTCGCTTCGAGGGAGTTCTACAAGATGTATGGCATCAGGCTAAACCCACCTCGTTTAGGGTGACGATGGTCCATCAAGCATGGGATGGGTTGGCGAGGACAGAAAAGGAGGTCGGCGGGAACAGGCAGGTACGTACTAACCTAGCGAAACGTAAAAGACTAATGTAAACGTAGAAACCCGGCGAAAACGCAACAGGAGGTCGGCGGGAAGAGGAAGGTACGAAATAAGGTGATGAAATGTAAAAACCCGGAAAAATATAGAAGATCACTAGGACATAAAAGGGGTCGGCGGGAACAAGCAGGCACGAGATAGACTGGCAAAACATAAAGATCAGTATAAACATGAAAGACCGGCGAGAACGTGAAAGGAGGCCGGCGGGAACGGGAAAGTACGAACTGAATTAACGAGGTGTTCAAAACCGGAGAAATATAAAAGATCGAGATGAAGGTAAGAGACTGACAAGGACATGAAAGGGGGTCGGCGGGAACAGGCAGGTACGAGCTAGACTGGCGAAATGTGAAAGATCAAGGTAAACTTAAACCGGCGAGAACTTAAAAGGAGGTCGGCGAGAACAGGGCGGTGCCAACTTTAGTAAAATAGATTTCAAAGGATAATGGACCTCCTTGTCACTGGCCATGTCTTCGTCCAGGAAGGGTCCCACCTGACACACCTACTCTGGCCCAGCCGCGGCCCGTAGCACTGCCTCGGGGCGCCGTCTTAGACATATGTATACAATAAGTCGTGACGGCGAGGTCTGCGGGAACGGAGACGTACACGTAGCGGGATCGAAGATGAACAGCGAGAAATAAAGGGGTGCGGGCGACGGGAAGACGTAGGAGCGATGGAAGACGAGAGGAAACGAAGCACATAACGACTAACACGAAGGGGTCCCGACGATACGGATCGAAGGGTTAGGACAAATCCGCAAGGATTTGTCCAGACACCGGACCATACTATATGTGCTGACGGGGAGATGCGGTTTAGATCCAGGTAATGCTTAGCACTGCTGTCACTGGAGACGTAACGAGGAGATAACCCGAAGCTCTCGAAAAGCGGCACGCCGACGGCATTTATTTTTCAAGATAGATATAATAGATATATGTATGGAGTGGAGACTAGTTAAGGCCCCATGTGCTGATGGAGGTTATGCGGAGAGCCTGTACTGCAGCCTCTGGCATGGAAATCACAGCAACAATTCCCTCAACCCTATGGAGCTACCTTAGAGTGTTTTAGACTGAATCTATATCAAGGAAGCGTTAGCATCGGGAATATTGGTTTCAGCGGTGAGTTTGGGGGCTGGTAGGACAATGGTCCTCCCCGTCATCTGAACCGGCACGTTCAAGCCTAGCGTTGGGGAACACGGGACTGTTTCCCATACCAGTCTATCAAGAGGAATACTGTGTATTTGCTGCTGAGAGCTGAGCAGCCCAGAGTGGTTGGGGTTGTGGTTGATAGCTTCTAAAACGTTGGAGATTTAAGATAGTTACTTTAATACTCGAGAGATCTCTGATGGCTATGATGTGTCTATTATTGGGTTAGTTTCTAGGTGCTCGAGACTCGAACCGCAACGGACTTACCAGCTTCTCTACCCTCTCGTGCGGTTACAGTAACGGGGAGGGTTCATGATCAGCAAGCTTTGGCTAGGCAGCAAAAGGAGTAACACGAATTTGGGATTTAAAACCGAGGAACAAGTGACTAGCTAGTGACTGTAGCTGGTAGTTCGTCGGGGGGGATGCGCGTTGAAGGGCATTTTCAAGAGGAAGATAGGAGCACGAAAACGCCATCAGAGCATAAAATTCCTGAACGTCTGCTGGAGTGGTACAGCCTCTGGGGGGCGAGGAAAACAATATTTAACGAGTTCCTTCAAAAATACTTCGTCAGCGAGTCTTAACCACATCGATATTCAACAGCGAGGGGAAATGTTTACTCGTACTAGAGGTATATGTCCTAGACAAGAAAACTAGACACGAGGATAGTGACCATCTCTCTCTCGGAGAAGAGAACTCCTTTGTTGTTGTACTTGCCACTTCGGCGAAAGGTTGTGCAATTAAACTGGCAACGACACCGTTGTCGTTGCTAACCTGGCTGCAATATTATCAACCAACACTGCCTCCGGATGGTCACATGGCCCATCTTTGACCGTAAGGAGAGCGCAAGAACTAGGAAACACCTCGAGCCGGCTCAATTGGCAGTTGGCTTGAAAGAATATTGACAATGCGTAATAGCTATAGGATCAATAGCGAGAGACGGTTAACCATAGCCATCCCAACTTACTAAAGAGGGACGCAGGTGTGCACAATGATGAAATGATTGCCATCACGGGAATTCGCTGACAGAAGATCATACTTTAGAGGGTAGGGGTGGAATCAACAAGGGCGTGAGCGTAGTGGCATTAGCATCATCGCACGTAAAAACAAGTATCAACCATAGTACGAAGCAATTGCTTTGTTACTTGAGCTCTTGCCTTGTGTTCGACGTGTACATATAGAGACAATCTAGAGTGAGTACATATGTATGTACAGTAGTCCGTGCTCTTCTGCTGAGCCCCTCTCTAGCTGCTGTCCCTTGATAGGTAGGAAACCGAGACGCTGAGCGAACTAGAGTTTATGCACAATTATCTTACAACCAATACGGAGTACGAACACTCTTTCTCTTTTCTGACAGGCACTTACAGATCGCGCTAACAAGTAAGTACTGTTCGATAACGATAAGCAACATCAGCCACACGCCAGAAGCTACCCCATCCCGTCATTTCGCAGTCCCACCATCATCTTTGTTGCCTAGGACATGTCGAGGCTATATACATCGTCACTCTTCTTTGCGACAGGAACCAAACTCGACCATTGAATCTTCCAATACCTATCTTTCATTCCCTTGAAACCATCAAACGTGATAAGCAAAGGAAAGATGGATAACTTCAAGGCGTTCAGTAGCCAGTTGAGGTATAATTAATTACCCGCACCCCTCCTATTCCTAAGCTTGGTACTGATACCAAGAATAGCTCCATTGGCTCTCAGATCACGCCTTTTGCCTCCCGTACTTTCCAGTATACGAAGGAGCAACTGGGACAAGCTGAAGACAAGGTTAGCAGTCTGTCATCTCCTAGAAGCTAGATGCATTTGCTGACAACAGATCCATTCAGACCCAGCTGCCCCCCGACTACATTGATCTCGAGAAGCGCGTCGATGCCCTCAAGCAGGTTCACCAGAAGATGCTTGCGGTGACGTAAGTGCGCACGTATAGCCGGTCGCAGGTATTGCGGCTTACTGATATGTCTCTGGTCCAAACAGCTCGCAATACTCTAATGAGGCCTACGATTACCCTCCCAATATCAAGGAGACCTTCCAGGACCTCGGCCGTACCGTCAGTGAGAAGGTTCATCTTCTCTCCAGCGCTACTTCTCCTGCCGAAGCTCAGGCGGCCTTGACGGCGCCTCCCTCGGCCAAGCCCCAGCCCAAGACGTTCAACCACGCTCTCGCGCGTGCTAGTTTAAGCAGCTCCCAGTTACTGCATCAGCAGCACACGGGCGTGGGAGAAGATCCCCTTGCGACGGCCCTGGAGAAATATGCTTTGGCTAGTGAGCGCGTCGGCGAGGCCCGCCTTGCACAGGACACGCAGATCCAGAGCCGATTTCTAGCTGGCTGGAACACCACTCTGAACACCAACCTGATGTTTGCGACACGTGCGCGCAAGAATGTCGAGAGGGCGCGCCTCACACTGGACTCTGTCAAATCCCGCGCCAAGGGGACTACTTGGAAGATAGGAGGAGCCGGCCCCCGTGACGATCAATCGCTTAACAGCGACGAATTGAGTCCCGAGGCCCAAGAAGAGATCGAGAAGGCTGAAGATGAGTTCGTTACGCAAACTGAGGAGGCAGTTAGTGTCATGAAGAACGTGCGTCTCTCCCCCCTTTGCCGCAATGGTTTTCGATTTGCCCGTCGCAATTCACAGTTAACGCTGCTACACAGGTCTTGGACACCCCCGAGCCTCTGCGAAACCTCGCCGAGCTCATCGCTGCTCAGGTCGAGTACCACAAGAAGGCTTACGAGATCCTGAGCGAGCTCCAACCTGTCATCGAGGGTCTCCAGGTTGAGCAAGAGGCTAGTCGCACCAAGGATTTCTCTCTGTGACAAGCCAGTAATGCTGACTGTCATGTCACTTTAGGCTAACTATCGCAAGAGCCGCGAGAGCGCCTCCTAAGTCGATTGATAACCATACAGACCATAACGCAGGCACCGAAAAGTGCTATGAATAACAATGAAGGGACATGTCTATGCTGGTTTTGGGCCCCTTACGAGAACTTGCAGTTACGGTCTGTGGATTTATCAGGGTTTATATCCCTTATGTTTTCCACAGCCGCAGAGACAAGGCAAGCACGACGGCGGTTACATTGGCCCTGAGGGTGGACATGCATGTTTGGCTCTACGGCTAGGGAGTTTAGATGGACCAATGCGTTTCGTACTTTTGAACTATTACCTCCGAGTTACCTAAATCGTCTCCTTGACTGAGTGACGACTATGAATACCATGTATTGAATATGTTACTGACGTGTAACGTCGTGAATTACTATCATTGTTCGTTATCTGCCTTCCCACCGGGCCTTGCATTCAGCCCTGCCCTTAACGACTTCGAAGTCGGTTATGGGCGACTTCCCTCTTCTAGATAATATATTCTTGGGCCATAACGTTATTATGATATATAGCAGAAGGCATGTTCACATCAGGTAGAAAACGCGAAGTAAGATGCTACTGTTTAATGCATAGAAAAGATGATTGCATTGCAACTACTTAGCGAAGTCCCCCACTGGCGTTCAGTTTCCGGGGCTTCGGCAGCCCCCGTAAGGTTAGCGCATTATATCACGTGAGGAGGAATTATGGGGATTGTGACGTTTTGAGCCAGCTCGGCGTTAATGAGCTTTCTACCTATCATGGTCAATTGATTGCTCACCCTTGGGATTGACTCTCCCAATTCCAGGCCCCATTAACGAGCATCCCCCACAACAACCATGAGGCGGACACTGAGACTCTTCGCGAGCGTCAAGCCGGCGCGTTATCTCGAGCCCGGCAACCCGACCGGTCTCACCGGCATCTACACCCACAGCTCCCCGCGGTCGACGCTGATCTACCTGTACTCGCGCACGCTCGACAAGCTGGAGAAGATTCCCGAGTCGTCCATGTACCGCCAGTCGGTCGAGGCCCTGACCAAGCACCGCATGGCCATCGTCGAGGCCGCTCAGCCCCCCGGCTACGAGGAGTGGCAGGCGCGCGCACAGAAGCTGCTCGAGGAGCACCCGGACCAGTTCCCCTCCCCCGCCGAGGCCAAGTCCAAGCTCGACGGCTCCCGCGCCGTCCGGCTCTCCGCCCGCGACCACATCTTCGTCCATCGCACCGACTCCCAGCCCGAGGACATCCGCTACGAGGAGTGGGACGGCGAGCGCGACGATGGGCCCGGCGCCGAGGGCCTCCGCGGCCCCGACGAGCGCGATATCGACCACCAGCTGCTGGTCGAGAGGCAGCCGCTCGACGCCCCCGGCAGGGTCAAGTGGGAGCCGGAACCGCAGCTTACCGCCGATCAGTAAGTCTCCGGGTCCCTGGACTACGGCTTTTTGGGAACCGGGAATATCTGTGCGCTGACTGTGGGGAACGCCAGGATTGAGGAGATCGAGAACAAGATCGGTGCCGGCCTGATTGAGGAGGTAATCCAAGTAGCCGAGAGCGAGCTGAAGCTCGTTGATACCATGTACAACGCTAAGGTGTAAGTACCATGTGTCCCATAGGTCCTGGGTTGAAGGATGATAACTAATCTACTTGCAGGTGGGAGAGCCTCGAGGAACAGCCGCCTGAGGGTCAATGGACCTACTTTGAGCGCAACTCGCAATAGACGACGTCTTTACGCATGATCCATCGCAAAATGCCGGGATAGACACAGGTACATCTTGGCCGTATCAGCCCACCTAATGTACAGTAGGTCAAAATGTACATATGCATGACGGCACTTCCGCCGTGTGGTGCCATTCGTCGATACGAGAGCCTGTTAACGATTGGACGGCTTCTTACTACCAATGTCGGCGCTCTGCTCTGGTTCCGTTATACGGATCCTGTTAATATAAAAAGCGAATGATATCAACGCCCAAAGAGCACATACGAGCTATCATCACCTAAGGCGGTTGGCCCCAACCAGAAGGCGTCGTTCTCCGTGCATAGTTGTGAAGTCCCAACACAATAAGAGATGAGCGAAGAGCGCAATGGACAAGTACACGAAGCCCGCCCAAGAGCCGTCGAAGGGTGCTCTACTTCGTAACTCCCTCTCCCGCCCCTGTTTCCAAGGGGTCTTTATCTAGGAGACATACCCTGGCCCCGACTAGGGCGCCAGATCCCACTCGCTTCGACCATCTCGAGCACACCTAGCAGATCTCGTAATGGTGGTGATGGATTGGCTCGTCAGCATCCTATACCCCTACATTAGCCCACTTAGCGTGCTCGGCCGCCGTCCACGTACTACTACATATGTGTTCCTCGTCCACAGGCAGCGGCCAGGAGACTCAGGAGCAGGCACGATTGCCGACTGTGCCGCAGCACGTAGGGAAAAGAAATTCCGAAGCGTCCGGCTTAGGGGTGGTAGAGATGTCCTTGAGGACCTAGTACCCCCTAAGAGAGCATGCCACAGAGGGTGGATGTACTTGGCTGATCTACTGGTCTTGTGACTTAGGGATTTTCTTAGCATGGACCTGGGAGTGTCGCATTCTATGTGTTGCTGAGCTTCTCGCAGATCCAACTTTCCCGTGAAAAGATTTTATGACCATATAAAAAGATTCCAACACGCCGTAATCGATGGTTCTAACGTACCGAATAAAATAATTCTAATACGCCGCAGAAAAAAATTCCAACACGCCGACCGAACAAACCTCAAAAGCGAGAGCGTAGTTGTTGGTTACGTTCCACTAGAGTTAAGGGCGAGACTAGTTCTGGTCAGACAGCATCGTCTCTGGCCATTCACCTACTCATAACTGGGTCCATTCTTTAGCATCCTGCTTTCATGTCTCGTATAGCCTTCGTGCGTTATTCTTTTCCTTTTTTCTAAATTCTGTCTTCCATATGTCCGTAACATTCGTACGAGACACTTGTTTTAAGCTGGGGCTCATCAGCAATTCGAGTGTTCTCTGATTCACCACCATCAGTCAACCTTTGGGTAAATAACTGTTTTCGAGGAAATAGTATCGGAATTTCATCAGCACACATGTAGTCTTCAGTCCTCTGTGGGTCATCGTTTGTGTGACAACCCAAAAGGGCAAACTCATGACATAATACTATGTCAGATAATAGACTTAGATTGAACAGGAACGGATAACACAGTCCCGAATAGGGAAACAATAACAAGTGTACAAGACACCATTAACCGTTCAGACAGAGCGGACTCTGGTTACTTAGGCTAGCCCACATAGGATTGATGTCTTCTTCCGCTGTTTAAGGCTGATATAGGCCGCTAATGGTTGCAGGTAATGACCATTGGCCCAAGGGGTCGCTAGGACAGGTGTAGCCGCTAATGCAGCGGCTCGGGCCGCTAAAAGCTTAAAGCAAAAGTCATCAACCAGTGGACCAATTCATCACAGTTTTTCTACATACATGTACTTAATGCGGACACTTCAATACCCCCAAGGATTGGCTATACCCCTTAAGAATCCCAAAAACCACGGAAAGTGTTTGCCGTCCACTTAATACAAAGACCTAATCCGGCAAACGACATTCAAAAGGGCAGTATATCAGGTGCGACCTGTCTGTTGCCATGAGTCCATTCGCCCTCCCGGTACCCGGCTACCGTCTGGGGATACACACGCGCAAACCAAAGCGACGGGGCGAGGAGTGGGATGTCGCCTTGCCTTCCCCTGCACCAGATGATCTGTACTCGCATCTCCCGTCTGGCGTTATCAACCCGCGCAGCCACCCGCCCGACCTACTGCGCCAATTCGCCGTCGCGGGGCTGGCGCCGGAGGAAGCGAATCCGGCGGACAAGTTCCCCCTATTCCCGCACAAGGCGCTGCCCCCTGACTCCGACGCCGATGGCGGGAGCAAACGCAGGCGCAGGAGCGGGGCCGAGAGCAGCGACGTCGATACCGACGCTGACGCGAAGGCCGACAGCAGCGGCGTCCCGGCCACGCTGAAGCACCACTCGGCGCGGCTCCGGCATCTGAGCACCATGACTGCCATCCTGCACCGCTGCCTCAGCGAGGGCGACATCCCGCGCGCGAAGCGGGCGTTCGGGCTCCTCGTGCAGACCAGGGACGTCGACATCCGGCTCAACCACCTCTGGGCCGTGGGGTCCGAGATCCTCATGCGCGACGGGGAAGGCGAGGCGGAAGAACAGCAGCAGCAGCAGCGGGGCCAGGCGATAGGCGGCGGGGACCGGGAAGGGAGAGCGGAAGCGGAAGGCGACGAAGCAACGCGGCGCTGGGGCTCCGCCGCCAACGTCGACAGGGTCCGCACCTACTTCGAGAACCTGATCCAGCAGCACCCGCACGACCCGCACCGGCCGCACCTGACGAGCGCGCTGGACTTCTGGCCCGTGCTGTTCGGCATCGAGATCTACAACATCCACGCCGAGTTCAGGGGGGCGCTGCGCCGGCTCGCCGTCGCCGACGAGGAAGACGACGACGGCGACGACGAAGGAGGGTCGGGCCTGGAGGTGGAGGACGATCTCCACTTCGACGCCTACGCGTACGCGGAGGACGACGAGGAGGCCGAAGCGCGGGGGTTGCTGCGGCGGCGCGGGGACGTGGAGAGACGTCAGCTGAGGCAGGCCGCGCGGGACGAGCTGCGCCGCGAGACGGCAATCGCGGCGCAGCAGATCGCGGCGCGCATGGACCAGCTGATGGAGAACGCGCCGTACTCGAAGCACCTCGAGCTTTTACGGCTGCGGGGCATGCTGGCGCTGTTCGTGGGCGACCTGCACCTGCCCACGCGGCTCATCGAGAGCGTGAGGCGGGGTGCGGCCGGAGGCGGGCGGCGGCGAACGAAGACGCCGTCATCCTCATCGTCGGCGGATGCTCTGCTGGCCCATGCCGACGGCCCCGAGGAGCGCTCCGCGGTCGCGAGGAGGAGGGAGGAGCAGGAGAAGGCGAAGGGGTTCTTCGTGAGGATCGTCGAGAACGGAGGCGCCCTGGACGGGTGGGCGAAGAAGTTCGTCGAAGACGAGGAAGAGCAGGGCGATGACGAGGCTGCGGGTCCCGGCGAGGAGGGTTTCTTCTAACTTGCATATGTCTAATGCTGGCTTTGCTTGGACTGTTATGCGAGGAACACACCCGCGTCTCTACGGGAGAACCGAGGTGACCACTGCGAAACCAAGATACCGAGCATTTCCAGCTTAAGTGGTATATTCCATACCTCATACTACAGCCAGGTAATCTGATGACGAGGATCACCTTCCACGCAAAATGAATACAATTCCGGCCACGACGCCCTGGAAGCTGATCCTCTACATTGATCTTCTTTCAGTGACGGCAGAAACTAGGGAGAAAGCGAGCACGCTCGGCTGACTGTCGGAGTCCCAGGGATCCATCATTTCGGTGATGGAAGTCTGGGGAACCGTGGAAGTGATAGGCGACCCTAACATCCGAGACCGAGACCGGTGGTCAGGTATGGCGAGCAAGTCACCAGATTCGAAATATAACTGACAAGGCGGCGGGTACAGAAAACAGTTGCGTGGAAGGCAGTTCCGTTCCAGCAATTTTATAGCCACGTCACCGTCTCCGCAACGCTTGAACCCCGTAATTGCGCCTGCCACTCTTCGCAGTTCTCTCAAGAACATGCTTACCACTTGTCGTAGCAGTCATTAATAATACTGGCAACGCTACTACATCATGATCTCACTGCAACTGAAGAAACAGGCGAGCCAGACACATCCTTGACCCTAGGGAACAGGGGCAGTCGCTGGTGGGTGGAAAGAGGAGTAATAGAAGACAATGTCGGGGAGAGTCCATAGTGAGAGATTCGGTCAGTCATTGTCTTTTGAAAGGCTTGATGCCTCTAATTGACATGGCATGGGTGGGTGGGCGAGCTAGAGACGCGGACATTTGGGAAACATACGAGAGCTACTTGGTACCTCCAGGGAACAGATGACCCCTTATCTTGGGACGCAATATGCAATGAATCGAGGACAATCAATCTTCTTCATTCAGGCGGAGCGTACACCGGATATCTAGAATACAAATCTGCCAAAAGACGTAAAAAGATTTTCCCCGCGCCGCCGATGCAAACTCCGTTCATCCCGTCACCCTGCCCGGTCCCGTTGTTCTTGCGTACGATGGTTGGTAATTGGTACTTTGGTTAAGTAGGTTACGGGTCGTGTCTAGCTGATGAAGCAGAGGCAGCCAAGGCCCAGGTAGAACAGGACCAGCGGGTAGACGGCAATGCCGACCCTGTTCTTCACGACGCCGCTACCGCCAAGGATGCTCACGCCGGCGGCCAGCGACCAGCACATCAAGACTATATAGACGGGGATCCTGACGATGGTGCTTATGCCGATGGCCGACAACATCGACGCGATAACGAGCGGGAAGAGCGTGTATCCTATGATGCACACGCTCTGCGCGAAGGAACTGTTGTTTGCGATTCCCGCCGTCAGCATAACCGATACACGTACCTACCGGCTTTTGCTCGGACGCCTTAAAAAAGGTAGGAGGGGTTACTGGGTTGGGATATAAAAGATTAACTCACATGTTCCCGCCCAGCAGCTTGATCTGCAGAGTGACGACGGCCTCGCCGATCCAGACGAGGGCGAAGACGCCGCTGAAGACGAGGTCCTTCTGGTCGTCCTTGGCGCGGAAGCTGAGCAGCAGGGACAGCAGCAGGCAGAAGATGAGGGGACCCCACATGTCCCAGTTGCGCAGGCCGGGGGTCATGTTGTTCTGGCTCAGCAGGCTCTCGGGGTCCATGACGCGGCCGGCGAGCCCGGCGAGCTCGTCGCGGGCGCCAGTGATACCGGCACCGCGCAGGTTGGCGTAGGCGCCGCGCAGCCCCCCGGCGCTCTCGAACATGGTGCCCCCGAACAGGTAGCGCGGGTACAGCACCTCGCGCATCTTAGACCACACGGCGAGCAGGTCCCGCCGTAGCGTCTCCCATACTGTCTCGTCGATCGTGTTCTGTGGTGCGCTGCGGTCCTCGCCCGGGATCCGCGATGTCAGGTAGCTCTCGTTCAGCGGCCGCGACGACGACGCCGATGAGGGGTTTCTGCCGATATTGCCTGTCAGGGGCTGCCGCTGGGACTGGCTCGTCGAGATGGGGTCGTCGAAGTCGTTGATGTCGCCTGTCGGCGCATGCGTTAGCTTCGGACACCCGCTCGACGGGACATATTAGGGGCTACAAAGACAACACAGCGGAGACGAAAGTGTATCCCTCACCATCATCAGGATCAATCAGATCGTCCTCCTCTACTCTTGGAGTGTCGTAGGGATGGCCTGAGGACGCCATCTTCGGTCGAGGTTCACTCGGATTAACAGCTGAGGAGATCGCAGTCTTGAAAGCACCAAGACTCAATACATTTATTGCACTTTTGTTACCCTCAAAGGGAGCACTTGTAAAGTTGAAGGGGTAAAGGTGGATGGCGGCGACGATATTCTTAATAGCAGTCGGCAAGCTCTACCGCAGCTACGTATGTCAGTACCTACTGTATGTAGCTTCAGAGCCCAGAGCCCAGCGCACAGGGCACGGTTTCCTGAATCAGTCCCAAGTGGTCCAAGCTCCCGCTGGCCGCTCCCACGAATTGACCCCTGTTTGATTGCTTCGGTATCAACTCCACCACCGTTAAGCTCGAACCCCAGCCAGTCCTACCAGCAGACGGGATACTGATAGGGTCATACTACTATCCCAGGTATTACATACAACCCATGAGCTAACTTATATAGTTATTTCTATGTCAAGTTTCCCGGGCGAGACATCGGACCTTTAGGTACTCTGCAATGTCTTGGAAGTAACGTGTTTTCTGTGTCCTTGTTGAGTTGTCAAAGACTTAAGTCTAAGGGCACACATTGTACAGAATCTTCGCAAATATGCCCTTTCCCTACAGATCATGCAGGGATTCTCAGCACGGGTATTTGTCTCTTCCTATGGAGTGCCTTTTGCTCTATCCCACTTCTAAGGGCCGGTCCTCTTGGATACCCTTTGCTTTAACGAACATAGACCCCAAATGATCCTGTATGATATGACCCCGTTTTGAGTTTCGTACCCACCCAAACGATACTAATCAAGTCCTCTGTTTGACAATCCAATATCCAATTACACTAATTGAGTAAGTCGAGGGAGACCTTCCCTCGTTCTAGTATGAGTACCATGCCAAAATCATTAGGACAAATCTCGGTCGCTGTTCCCTTTCGCTGAACGCCCCCTATCATGTCCCAATATTAGCGTGCCATTCCAAAATATCATAATATATAGCAAAGTTAAGTACATTATGATGACAGGGAGAAGCGTCTCCTACTGCCACGGATTCCTGTAGTTGTGAGAATCGGCAGGCGAATATGGCTGGGAAGTAGGACTAGAGTATGGGCCTTGCTGCACATAGGACGGCGGGGCCTCTGCCCACGGTTCTTGTGGGTGTGGGGCACCACCAGGATAGGGGGGCGGTAGTATTTGTGGCGCTGCTTGTTGCGCGTGGGGAAATGGCGCCAGCGGTTGAGGTATCGTCGTGTGCGGAGTCGAATGCGACCATGCAGGCGGACTAGTGTACGCCAAATTTGTGTTGTTGAACCCGTTCGGAGTACAGCCGTAACATTGTGGCGCCTCGGCATTGAACCGCGGCACATAGTGTGTTGCTGATGCTCCATTCTGGGATATGTGTGGATTCTCGACCAGAGAACTTGGCCATTGTCTGGAGGCTTGGGATTCAACGGCCAGGTACTGGGTCTTCCCAACTTGAGGTTGTGCATCCCCTCTCGGTATCCCTCGGCTATACTGTGAGAGATTCCCATTTATTCCCACTAGCGCCCAAGCAAATACAGCGACATCGCGGATAGCCCGCATCAGCTGTTCAATGGGTGGTCCTCCAGCGGCTTTTACGTGCTCTTGCAGAGGCATATGCTGTGTGAGCAGAGGTGGTCGGAATGTGTGGAACCGCTCGACTGGATACACCGTGGTGATTGGTTCTTCGCTCCAGGGAGCCGCGAATAATCCGTTCTCGTAATAATCGACGGGGAGCAACGGCGGATGAGGGGCGGGTATCGGCGGCCTGGCTTTTCGTAAGACGACAACGAGACCGTCAGAAGTGCAAGACACAACAGCCTCAAGCTCAATTGAAGGGTTCGGCCGGCGCCGACGGAGGCGGCCTTCGGGTCGCGGAGGGTGTATTGATGGTTGTTGAAGCCCCTCGCCCTGCGGCGGAATCGTCCGGATAGCCCGGGCCGTGTGAGGTCCGGACCGAGACCCGGGTTGAGACGAAGACGAGTGGAGATGGCCGAGCGCCGGACCCCCGGATCGTCCGTGTCTTGAAGACAACTCTACTCTCATACCAGAATATGCCACCTCGTCCGAGACTATATCCATAGCATTGCTTAGCTGCACATCACCATCCGAGCCACTGCTGTTGCTACTGCGGCCTTCCGCATTTTCGTCGCCTTGTAGGTCTTCCTCATCCTCGGCTTCAAAATCTTCTTCTCTTCGAGGGTCCCTAGACCAAAAGCGCAGATAGGCAATCGAGTCGTTGGCTTTCGCGCTCTCCAAGCAATTAATCGCGTCCCTCACACAGTTCTCTGCGACACACTCCCAGAAACTCTTGTCCTGGATCTCGTCCGGAGTCACCCCGAGAATTGATGTGACGGCATTAGTCGCAAACATAACTGTCAAGCTTCTAGTAAATCGGTTAAGGATTAAGGCCGCGCGAGGTTCCCTCATCATCGGCGGCATCTTGAATTTGGGCGACAAGTGTTCAAGCATATGATACCGCGGATCTCTGGGCGAAGACGAGAAAAGACGGCGAATATGCGGGGCCTCGATTGCTCTTCCTATAGACATGTTAGCAACCCGTGTCCCTGAACACGTAGAGCTTTCTAGAGTTACATACTCTCCTGTTTATGGCTCCGGCGGTAGATACTAGTACATGCCATCAGCACATCGTGAACTACCGTGAAGCAGCACTCGCAGCTGATCCATTGACCCTCTTTTGACATAATTCGAGCATAGTGGAGGACAGCTGCCTTGTCCAGCAGTACACCCCTACTATGTACTGAGCGCGCAAAAGGCACTTCATCCGGATGGAAGTAGTCGAAGCATGATTTGCCCTGCACCTCCGAAGGATGATATCCTAATATATCGGTGACTGACTCTGAGACGAAGAGGATAGTGGCGTCCGGATCGAGGTCTGTGAGACGCGAGAGGTATTAGCCAACCACCAAGCTGTTCGGGAAGAGGCGCAATAAGAATATCCGTCTCTCTCTCTCCCTCACTGGGGTATACTCACTGTGGATAGTGATGAAAGTCTGCTCCATGAGATTGGTGATATATCCAGCGCCCTAGACGATGCTAGATACTCTTCAACGGGGAGGAC
The DNA here is from genome assembly GCA_004155915.1 of Monosporascus sp. CRB-9-2. Taxonomy (NCBI): domain Eukaryota; kingdom Fungi; phylum Ascomycota; class Sordariomycetes; order Xylariales; genus Monosporascus; species Monosporascus sp. CRB-9-2. The sequence continues at coordinate 156,185 of QJOA01000046.1, forward strand.
TCCTCTCTCCATAAGCCAACACGCAACGGACGGTCAGATGTAATTGACGAGAATGGTCGTTGCGGAGAACGCCAAGTCGTGATTCGAGGATGGCGTGCGCGTGGGAAACCGTACTACGCAGTGATAGTCCTCTAAAAACGAGCTGGGACCAGGGTGGGAAGTTCCGAACCCTTGTTTCGCGAGACTGGCCTGGGGGCGTCGGCTGTTCAGGACAGTTAGGGAAAAGTTCAGGTGGGCCAGCCAACGAGATGTCTCTGGATAGCCGAATATTGTATGACAGAGATCCCGCCGTCACCGTCGGAAGGCAGCGATGTAACACGAGGAACCGATAGGAGAGGCTCGCGTAATATCCCAACAGATACGGAGAGACTGCGAGAGCGGTTATACGCAGGAGACTATATGGAGCGCCAGTTAAGTATATTCTACGTATACCACAGGTCCCACGAATTGACCAGCTAGTGACCTGCCGAGTGTCACAACAGTCTTTAGTCCATCGGGCCAGTGCAGTGGTGGACGGAATGGACGTGCTACACTGCTGCTAACGGTAGCCACTCAGAAAGGACTGGGGCGTTGAAGTGGGCGTTGAAGTGGGCGTTGAAGTCGGGGCGGGCAGTGGGGGAGAGGCGATATCTGGGGCGGGACTCTTTACAGGGCTGACGGGAGGATCAGACGATAGGTAACAACCGACAACGGAAACACCGTCGCTCGTTGCTGTAAGTGAGAGGGTCGTCGATGAGCTTGTTACGAGGCGAAGAGCGTCACGGCAATAGAAAGGGAAGTGAGAAGTGAGGCCGCTAGTGTATGAACTGGACTATCCGCAGACGATGGGATTTTTCTGTGTAAAGAAGGCGTAACAGTCCGGCCTTTGTGGGTACTCTCCCGCAGGTAGAGACGAGTACTAATCCAAGGAAGATGCTTGAAGACTGCAGCTATGTAAGAAACGTGGAAGAGATCGCTAGATGAGACTTCGAAGGGTGGGTAGTTGAGGTCTTATAAAGGGGATCATGGACCGCTTCCGTGCAGACGTAATTCCATTTGCCGATTCGGTGCAGACGGGCAATTGAGAGCATCATCCATGTCCATCGCTGCTTTGTAACGGGGTATTTATTAATGTAAGGGAAATACAACATGGTAGCTACTCATTCGAGGAGCTTTTAAGCAGGAGACAAGAATTATCCAAGCCCATCAATTGACAAAACTCGCCATGGGTGAAAAAAGCAAAGAAAGAACGCGATTAAAGGTTAATCAACCCATGTCCCGAGTGCTCCGCATCCAACCATGCTTGACATGACTGACTACCTAGGTAGCCAAAGGTTACTTATACCTACCTGGGTATTAGTTTGCGCCCATCAATACCGAGCACTAATACCCACAACCGAACGTACGTCGTATTCAACCATATACCGGAATGGAGCGGCTTTTTCCGTACCATGTGGATGTCTCTGCTACATAGGTTTATCTTGTTCACCATGTAAAAGGGCGCTCGATCACTGATGATTGATGCGAGCAAGGATCCCATTCCCCCCGAATACTCGCAGAATGAGTGGGACCCCTGGAGGGAACTAACGTTAACCTGTCAACTCTGGCTTGGCTTCTTGGGGCTGGCGGGCCAGGACGGCGCTATAACGCTCGGACCCGGGAGACGACTCTCTGGGGTGACGACAACCCTAGCCATGCTACCAATGGGAGTCACCATACAGTGCACAAGAGATGCAAAGGAAATTGAATCCCCATAATGCCTGCAGCAGCGATCACTCCAGTGCAGCGTTAAGGTTATTACGACACCCGGGACAGACTCACTTCCTGTTCTTACAACCGAACCTTGGAAGGGTCTCCAAAAGGGGAATTCAGATTCCTAACTTACCCCGTTGTGGCTAGGGAACCTTCATGTCGCTCAACCGACTGATATATTTACCTTACATACATACTTGAATAGATTGGTTAACAGGTAGTTACTTATGTATCTCTAGAGCTAGACGTCTATGGTGTTTATCAAGTAGGATTGCGAAATATACGAACTGCTAGGTATGTTGATTATATGTCGGTAGTCATGTAAGTATGTGATCCTCAGTATCATTCTTCGGTGCTGAATCTTGAGTCCATCCGCAATATCCTTACCTACAGTTAGCCCTTGACAGACGACGTTCTCATTTGGAAAGCGGAGAACTTCGACGTTTCTGGTATTACTTGCGAGATAAGGATTCAGGCGGGGTCGACTAACGCTGGGGTGCTAACTGACTACCGGGTTTGGAAGCTGACCTTGACCCCTCGACTGCATCCAGAGTCCTGGGAGCGCCGCTTCCGCTGTCAACCGGCCCACGCGGCCCATGCCACAGCCTCACGTTCCCCGTTCCCTGTCGAATTCGAGGACGGACCAGAACCGAACCCCTGGGATCTGCTACTGGGATTGAACAAGCTGCCGAGCATGAGGACATTGCACGGGATCGCCGCTCATGCTCCATACGTACCTACGGGGGACTTTTGCAATTGCGCTGAAAGAAGACGCCAGGCTGTTCCGGGTCCCGTCGACATAAGTTACCGAGCTCCGTAACCATAGGCCCGGCGGTCAAAAATCCCGTGACGGGCTGGTGATTGATGACGGATCAACAGAGGTCGAAGTTACCGTTCCTCAAAGACGTTGCGCTAGTGGTACTCTCAAATATATTAAACGGAACCTAACGGCTGTCAAACAAGCCACGGCATATTTCCCGCACATCTAGTGTGAGCGGCTACCTAGGACCGTTGCCGGCAATGCATAAGCGCCGAATAGGCAAGACAACCCATCAACCTCCCTCAGATAGATGAAGCAGCAATATCAAACAACTATACTTTCTGTGTAAGACCAGTCACGAACCTACATGTATCCCTTGACATTCGCCACCTACCTACAAGGTCCTACAATGTCCTATGTGTCATCAGTTTCTTATTGACGACTTGGCTAGCATACATTCTCAAGTATGTGACCCTTCGGTGTCATGAGTAAACTAGCTGCCTAGGTAGTATAACGTATAGCCAAGACCAAATTGGGAGTCTCGATAGCCGTCTCAGACCTCAACGTATTGATGATGCATAGCACACTGTCAAGCTACCTTTGGGGGTAAACAGCCCTTCACTTCCTAACGTAGGGGAAATATTGAAAGGGGTTACATTGTCTCCCTTCTTCCCAATGCAATGACGCGGTCTGAATGTATACGAATGCTGCGATGAGTATGGGAGCCGGGGCAATTGGGGATCACAAATCAAAGATTGTGAACTCTCTTATCAATGAAGTGTTAGATTGAGTTTCGATTCTGCCGTGCCGCGCTATGTAACACCCATCGGAGAACGCTGATTGGCTGCCCAATACACCCCTTTTATAAACCTAGGGCAAGTTCTCTGATCTTCGTTACTGGGACCGTTTTGAGGCCAACGGTGACTACAACGAAGAATTCTATGCTCTCCAGACGGCATTCGAGGCTTTGTCATTTGCACCAACATTATGTCGGCGACACCTGTGCCCCATCTCGTAGACGCACATTAACTGATCACCGTTGAGGTGTTCCTATACACCACACGCGTGCTCGCGCACACAGATACGATATTGGCATTTTCGTTTCTTGAACCCGTGATTTGGCCGCATCTTGCTGAAAATATTCATCGTTATACTGCATACACAGACAGAAAATCCCTATCCCGGTATAGGTAGGGGCGCTCGCGGCCTAGTATGCCGGCAGGAGCTTGCTAGTCCCGGTTTGAGATAGAAGTACTAGTGATGCTCAAAATAGCGGCGCGGCTGAAGTTGACGCCAATGCGTCTCTAAAACAGGCGCAGGCGTGGTTGAACGACCCTTGCTTCCCCCCTTGTTTGCCGGCAGCTTCACACGTGGTTTAACTTGCCTAAGGTCCAACTCGTTGACGTCTATGTGACTGTCTCTCTGTAGTGGTGTTCACAAACCCCCAGAACGAGCCTGCAAGTACGTATGCACCTCGTCTCTGCTTGGTTACAGTGACGTGGGCATGTCGCAGTGACAAGATTGATAATATTGGAAAGGGTGTGATTTGTCAAGCTCTCGTTCTTGGTCAGGGTTTCCCTCTCTCTCTGTCTTTCTCTGTCTGTATGATTGCCAGATAGAAACCACCGTCAGTACAAGTAACGTTGCAGGAGACCACTTCTGGCAAATGATGCTTGCGATTTCAAGTTTGAAGTCAGAAGAGGAAGAACTGCCCGGCAAAACTCCCGTTGAATTCCATGGACATGATCTACGGCCAAGCATTTGGGTCTTGGCATCTTAGCATGCAACGAGGACGATTTCCATCCAATGCCGAAGTAGAACAGAACTTCCATGAATCTTACTTTGCAATTTCATTCCTGGTTGTTCTCGATTCTTGTAGGAATTGTGTGAACCATTCCCCCGCGGTATGCAAAGAGTTATGATCAGACGAAATACGGAGCATGACATGTTGGAAGGGCTGATTTAGTGAGTTTTGGGGGTGCTCTGGTGCACAAGCATTTGTGGTGAAGGTTCAAGCCACATGTGGCTTGGGTAGATGCGCTCCAACGCGTATCAAAACTATCGCATGCAAAGGGTACGCGTTGGTAAAGATATCCTAATAGCTTGCAATATGTACCTATAGGAAAGATTGAACAGATTGTCCAGCCGGTAGCTTTTCTCTCCAGGAAGATTCGGAAATTGAGGGAAGGGCCGTAATTGTCCCCCATATACTACCTATGCAAACAATCAAGCTACCCAGGTACCTAAAGCAATACGTGCGATCCCTTCCATAAAACGGGACAATCTTCATCGGCAGTGTCTAGGGTAAGACCGTCGCTCCACTCCCGGCGAACTCAGGGGCAAGAGAGGCTGCGGATTGCATTGGATCATGCATGACGAGCCCACGCGATGCCTTCGACAATCAATAACGATGAGTGGGATCTTCCCCGCTTGAAAGCATCTATTGGATTTGAGGTGAGGTCGAACTGGCAAGCACGCACTTCTATAGCTCAGCATGTCCGTTGACAGTCCATCTTATAGGATGACTTCCAGTACTTGTCGTCCGATGATCAAGATACCGGTAAGTCTCACCCCGTCGATGAATACGCAGATTGCAGCTTGCTAACTCTAGTACTCAGAGTTCTTCGATGTCAAGTTCTATCCCTATGGGGACGAGTCGCACGATCCTGTCTTCGCTGCAGTCAGCAAGAAGCATGTGAGTAGTCTAGCAACGCATTCACTCGGGACTAGTCTAATTGTTCTTTCAAGGTTGTAGTCTATCGATTGTCCAGCTGCGCCAGCCCCGCTTATGAACTTGTGCGGCTCTTCAGAGATGACGATGTGAGCTACCCACCACCGTCTTATTCAACTCCATTAACTAACTGTGGGTAGAAAGAAGCTATGAACTGCAGCTGTACCTGGACCAAAGATCCGGAAACTGAAGCTCCCTACCTGTGTATAGCTGGGAGGGATGCCAAAGTCAAAGTATACGACGTCGTTGAAGGAAAGCTCGTGAAGGTCAGAGACAAGTAATTCATGTGCGCGAAGCATAAGTAGGACGAACTCTTAGCTAACAGAGATTAGGTGCTAACCGGCCACGGAGGAGTGAGTTATGAATGCAGCTTCGGTAGGCATTGATGACTTACAGCATCTAGGAAATCAATGACCTCGGCACCTGCCCCACGAATTTCCTCCTCATTGCTTCTGCGTCAGATGATACTACGGTCCGAATATGGAGCCTCGATCCGAAGGATGCCAAGCAACCATGCGTTGCTCTCCTCGCCGGCGAAGGGCACTCCTCACACTTGCTCACAGTGGTACGACCCCTCCACCGACATTGTGACGATTGTGGTCATTGACTGTTGTATTAGGCCTTTCATGATAATGGTCGATACGTCCTCTCCGCGGGACATGATAACGTGGTCTGCCTGGTGAGTCGCCTAACTTTCGATGGGAGTACAGTGTTGACAAGACCCCAGTGGACACTGCCCGACCTTGCGGCGGCGCGAGCCACCGACAAGAATCCCCCACCGCCCGTCGTTATTCATTATCCCCATTTCTTCACTTCTGAAGTTCATAGTGGAATTGTCGACTGGTACGTATATAGCTAACATTTTTCCCGATGAAATGCTTTTGACACGTCAAATCAGTGTTGCCTTCTTCGGCGATCTCATTCTCTCGAGAGCTTGCCATGAAGATATCATAGTTCTGTGGCGTATTGAGGGTTTTTCGTCAGATAACCCCATACCTAGTCCATCGGACGCTCCCACCACCAGTGATACGGAACGCTTAACGCGGTCCGCATTCGCACCAGCAACAAGTTCGCAGTATGCTCGTCTGTTGCAGTTCCACACTCCAGGCTGTGGTCACCAGTTCTATCTTAGGTTCAAGCTATTTCACAGAAAGGATAAGAACCCAGTGCTTGCCTTCGGCAACGCGCACTCGGAGATCTATTTCTGGGATCTCGCGAGGCTGATCGGCTATCACAACTTCATACTCGACATGAAAGATAGCGAGCGCGACAAGAACCAACCGATCCAGCGTCCGGGATGGCTGCAGCCCATCAGACATAGGAAGCAGGGAGACGCCATAAGCAAGCTTAAGGACGCTAGCGACAGAGACTCGGTTGTCTCGGGGCGTAGTGCTAGTATGGATGTCCAGACGCACGGAGATCTGAACAGTAACTACACTCAGGAAACGCTGGAGTCGTGGGAATCGAAATACGACATGACGAGAGTGGAGGACGCGATCAAGGCGCACGCCACCAGCAAGCTGACCATTAAGGACTTCGTTGGCCGCCAGGTAGCCTGGAACGCCACCGGTGAGTGGTGCGTTGTTGTGGGGAGCAAAAATCTCGCTATCATCCTGCAACGCTGGGATAAGAAACTGAAAGTGGAAGAGAAGGAGAAGAAGTCGACCCAGTAATTTTTAGTAATGCCGCGGGCCATTTGCCATAGACCAACCTACCCTCATCGCCCAGCTGTCGTACCGATAGGGGGAAAATGAGTCCTACCTAGACAGATAAAATAAACCAGGATATTTGCTTTCCTATACAGCAAATGACGCAGCTAATTTACTCTATTATACCGGCACGGAACACAGAAGGCATCTTCTCGGAGTAACCGTGAGTTTTTCAGGGTCGGGGCAGAAAGATGCACGGAAGCAAGCCAGATAAAGATGATGGCATGTAGCTTTATATATATCATGAAATGGGTACATATAGACAGTTCACGCTTTCAACATATGCAACGGCGTGGTATATATACAATAAGATGCCCCACCTCATATATAACACAAAGTCTAGATCTTAGACCCCCCTACCATATTCCGCCGGCTCGCACGGCCTTAGAAGGTAATGCGTTTGCCGTCTATGGTGAGCTGGGCACTGTACATGTACCGCGTACCGCCGCCACCTTGGTTAGGGCCAGTGCGGCCGTGGAAGACGATGAAAGAGCCGTTGGGGTCGATGTCCATGTGGCCGGGGCCGTAGATTCCGCGGTTGTCGACGGTACGGAGCAGGATGCCGCGGTCGCCGTAGTAGCCGTCGATCCTGTCTGACCAGGCGTACTCGATGTCGTAGTCGTCGCTGGAGTAGCAGTGCGCGCTGTAGAACAGGACCTACATCGCATAGCGTCAGCAATTTGCCCGGCTAATGATGAAATAATGACGGAGGCAGGCTGGACGGGTCCCAGCCAGGGAGGGGCTTTACTTACGAAGAGGTCGTCGCGGACTTTGTAGATGGACGGGCCCTCCACGACGCCGTTGTTATTGCGGCCCTCGTGGTCCATGATGACCTTGGGGCTGTCGAGGAGCGTGAGGGCGTCTCGGGCCATACGCTGAAGCTTGATGGGCGTCGGCCTGTAGTCGCCGCTGGGCTGCCCGCCCTGGCACGTCGTGGCGCCGCCGAGGCTATTGCCGTCGTCCTTCCACATGAGCCACCGGTTGACGCCGTCGTCGTAGCCAGCGGGGTCAATGACACCGCCGGCGGCGTCGTCGCAGTACAGGGGCTGCGCCTGAGGCACGAAGGGCCCCATGGCGGTCCACGACGTGGCCGCGCCGATGCAGCGGCTGCCGCCGTTCCGCCGGGCCGAGTAATACATGACGTACAGGCCGTTGTCGTTCTTGTTGACGTCGGGGGCCCAGATGCCCCGATCCGACGGGTGGACCCACGAGCCCGGGTCAGGCAGTGCGTCGACGTTGGTCATGGTCCACCACTGCGCGTCGTCCGACACGGCCACGGGGATATACTTGCCGTCGCTCGACGTGCTGTAGGCCTTCCACGAACCGTCGCCCCAGATGATGGTCGGGTCCGGGAAGTTGGCGTTCATGTGCGGGCCCTGGAGCGCGCGGCCCTGGAGGCCACCGGCCTCGTCGTCGAACTCGGCCAACGTGATGTTGGCGAGGCCCAGCACCTATATCCGGGTTGTTAGTAGCCGCCGCAATACGTAATGCTTGAAGCCTGCCGGGCGTGGAGAGCTAGGAGGCGAAGGGGCGTGACTTACGGGTCTGGGCTTCCGGGGAACCACGGCGTCCCTGGCGGGGAGGCACGCCGCAAGGCTGGCGCTCAGGACTAGGAGAAAGCTCTTCATGGCGGCCGTTCTGAACAAGATGTCTGACGATCTGCTGAAGAACGATAGACATTACGAGCCATCTTGAGGTTTACAAAGCCACTTATATACCCCCACGGTGGCAGGGGTGGCCGTCTTGCCCCTTGCAGGGCTGTTGACGGCCGTCCTCTCTCGGAGCTGCATGGCTCGGGAGTTGCCGTCCATTGCAAGGTTCGTGGTCGCCAAGGGGCATCTACCAGCCCCGACTGCATAGTTCTATGTTCTAATTTTGGGCTGTAAGCGGAAGTTGCTAATTCCTCGCCTGACCGATGGCATCGAGGTGCTGCCAAGGTCTTACTGCGATTGGTATTAAGGTGGGCCTAAAAGAGCCGGCTTATGCACCCCCAGCCAGTCGTGGCGAGGGCATTCCCTTCGTTGAGTTGGAATCTAAGCACTAATCGGCTGCTAAAGTTCAGCTTCCTCCAAGATGTTACTTAGTGGCAGGGTATGGCCAATAATAGCTATCAGATCTGAACTGCGTTACAGGGGGATTGGTATTCTTTGATCCGGGGTTCTCGTTTTTGCGACGTACGCATTAAGGATCAATAACTCAATCCCAAAGCCTGTAACTCCGCCGCTATCACGGATCATCGAGCAGTTGTCAATACAACCCCACAGCGGCTTCCTCCGGATACCTTAGCTCGCTTATAAACCACCGAGTCCTCTCCACCAGAGTCGGAAGATGGGCCTCTGGGGCACCCACATCAGGATTTGCTTTCTCATCGGCAGAGAACATGCCAACTCCGCCGAGTGGGTCGACGCTGTCGAGCTGTAAACTGGAGGCTTTGATCGCCTGACAGAAAACGTCAAGGCGCTTGGTGATCTTTGAAACGTTCCTGGATTCCAATGGGTGACTGTGAAAAGCAAACACCCAATGACCCAAACTCGGAAACAGAAAGGCTCTGGACATAGCGGCTTAGAGCCGTGGTCGACAACGTTACAGTGCTGCAGAATGGGAGAAACACACCTGCCGGATTCAACGTCGTCATCCAACGAGAATCCGATCGATGTCTTGGCGTCGATGGTCTCGGCACTCGGCGTTAATGCGCTTCAACCCGGGCGTTCAAGGGGATGACCAAGACCCAGGTGGCTGAGAAACTGAGAAGCTTGAAACCCAGGGGGTCTAACCTGGCTTTACCCGCGACGTAGCATTGCTCTTTGAGCATTATACATAACTAGAACTGTTTTAAATAGGTAGGATACAGCTAGCGAACTCAGAGATATATGCGCTAGTAGCCTACGCCAGCAAAGGCCTATTAGTCTACCCGTGTCACAATACTAAAGTGCGTCAAAATTAAGCTTAATTTGAACAGGTAACAATCTTCTGTTGATCAACCTCACGTGCTTGGGATCGCCTACTGGCACCACGGGGGAAGACGATTATGCAGCCGAACTTAAATTTGGTCTGTGCATCGTCGCTTTGCGATAAGCGAACCTTCACACCTAGAGACGCCCGCTTCCCCGTCGTACTATGTATGCTCCATAGACAGCAAGCATGGAGAACTGTTGCCAACAGGCAACGCTAGCTGAAAAGGGTCAGGTTGATGATAGTTGGGAGGACTATAACGAATATCTACGAAATAATCACAGCATATTCGACCTCTCAACTTCTTGCCTACCGGTGAAGAATACTTCCGACAGCCTCCGTAGAATTTGGCCGAGCTATGGGCTTGGCTCGAGAGATAGGTACTGTAGTAAGTAAATACGGCCCTCTTCAGCTCGGAGCTTCCGGAAGAGGTGAAGGGCGGCCGAAATGGCATCCCTGAGATATGACCAGACTGGTTGGAGTTTGGTTTATCACAATCACAGGATAGTAAGCGCCGCATTGGCCTTCCCAAGTGTCCCTTGTAAAAGCCGCCAAGGCCCTACACAAATCCAGCAGAACTATGCAGATCCGGCTTCCACCGGCGTCCCACTGGAGCAACCGAAGTAGGGTTGGGGCCACGGGATTCGGAAAAAAGTAGGAAAAAAACGCTACACTTCGTCCATGTCGATATAAGCTCTCTTAAAATGCCGAGCTCCCAACTAGGGCTTGTGGTTTAGTGGTATAATACTCCCTTAGCACGTTATCAGAAGATGAAGAAAAACTTGGGAGTGGTCCGGGGTTCGATTCCCCGCGAGTCCATGACATAGAGGGTTAAATTCCCTCCTTATACCTAACCTCCAACTTTTTGGACAATTTTTTCCCCCTTGTTTCTCCTATATTCGCTGGCAAGCACTCTCTTAATCGGTTGGCGCTTGGAACTCTTTTTAATAACCCTATCCATTCTCTTTTCTTCCTCTTCTTCGTTGCGTTTCCTTGCTTACCATAGAGTTCAGATGGAAACGTGGGGGGATTTGAATACATAAACGCGACAAGTCCCTTGATGTTCATCTCCACCTTCAAAGATTGAAAACTCTCGGAGACCTGCTGATATCTAACTCCGATATCTAATTCCGACATCATCTGCACTGGACCAAGAGCATATCCGAAGGAGCAGTATAATATACTGCCAATTGCTCTTCTGTAGCTGGATTTTCCACAACCAATAGCGTAGTCTAGAGGCTGGAGATACGGTTTGGGCACCTTTGGGGAGTAACGCAACCTCGGGTAAGAACGTCTAACGCTATGAAATACAAAGGCTTCAAGCCGTATCACGACATATCCGGCTATATGTTTCGTTCCACCTTATGGCTTGCTATTTAGAGCTGATTGCTTAGGGCTCTATTGACGTCACTTTGCGCCCACGGCTAGTCTAGACTTTTGATATCCGGAGGGGTATCAGAGTCTGACCGGAATTGACGATATGGTAAGAAATCTCACAGGCTCTGGCCAAAATAGTCGGGCCAGCCTTATATTTAGTAGGTGAAATGTGAGGATTTTCAACACCTGATAGCAGGTAGCCAACTTAGCCTGTCAAACACATAGATCGATCCCGCCATTCCTAAAGACTTCAAATGACTCGTCGCAGAGAATAGAGGAAGGATTGAAAGTTGCGCTGCCAATAAGCCCATGTCGGCTCGGCTCGTAGCCAGATACCCCTGAACTGTTAGTTGATGCAACCGCGCGGCAAGACCACAAGCGCGGAGAAGCGCTTTTCGGCGATGAGATAAAAATACCATCATCACTTATTGGATCCCGGGTTTCTGCCTCGCTAATCTATAGACCAGATCTGTAATTACCTCATTCCTATCTCTCAAACGTTAGGATCTACCGAAATAAACCATTGAACGGCCTCGAAGACTTTTACTAAGTAGCTGTCAAATTCTGTGCAGCAGGTCCAACAACCCCCAACTGCCCCGCTGCTATCTAAACAGTCGTTCTCAGTCGTTTCAGACCCCCTTGTAGCACCTGGCTCTAAAATCAGAACCAATACTTGACAACCAAGCAAATCCGCAAGAAATCCTCATGTCTCCACTACTCCCGCCTAATCCATGCGCTCGTGCTCGCTACTAACAGCTGGAATCTGCACCGGCGGTGCGCCCTGGTTTTCTAGTATGGAGGTCCATTTCATTTCGCCTGTCATTCCGGCTATGATTCCTTCAAGAGTTCTTGTACATCGTGATGATGGGTGCAAATTACTTGTACGATTTTGGTAATTGATGGAGTCAATTAGGGGCAGGTGACAATGCTTAGGATCATCCGCTTGAGTAATCCTGATGCTGGTATTATCTCTCGCTCGGTAACAATAGGCGACGCGCTGCTCCTTGGTCTGCCCCGTTCACCCCTGTCCGTTTGCAAACGAAACACTTGACCAACCAGGTGCTAGATAATGAATTTTGACTTCCTCTTGCAGCACAATCCAGGTCCGCAATGCGCTTGGGCGCTAGCTATGTGCCGGTTTGCGTGGTACCAACATCGTCACCAAGGTGACGTTTATATACGCAGAGGCTCACATGTTCAAGCCACAATGAGTTGGCATACTTCATCTTCAGCTTCTGTGACTGTACTTAATTCGCATCGACTAATTCTTTCCTCAGCAGTGCCGTTCTTTTGATCAAGCCTTCTTCCTCTATCATTCCCCGTGACACAAGTTAGAGAACTCACTTCAGAACTCCTTATTTCTTCGCATCACTTCCTACCTGACGTGGGCAATAATCTTACTTGAGTATCTTGGTCTGCCTTTGCATTTGCTAAGCATATTCGTTCAATCTTCAATCCTCCGCATCATACCTAATCTGCCTTACTTCTCGACAAAGCAAGGTCCGATTCACCCCCAAGTCTCCAACGAAACAACACTCCTCCGGCATACATTCAATATCGGGGGGAATATAAGCACTATGATCGCCAATGTAGTGCGGGCGGCCTCTGCCGCAGCAGCCTTCGTGGCACCAAATGACCTTGATGTCGTGAACGCAGGTACAATAATCGCGAGTTTAAGCTAATGAGGAGATGGGCTGATGACGTGTTAGATTCTATCCGAAGTGTTGCTAGTATGCTAGCTCATGGGACAATGTCATGGTATAGTGGGAACGTGACGAAAACTCCAGAGGTATAGATGACATACAAACATTTAAGAACACATTGACTGACTGCCTGTTGATAGACTATCGGTGTCTTCCCCGAACCTCACTGTGAGGCTTTCGTCTCTCCTCCTTTGAGCAATGGCTAACGTACTGTCTTGTAGACTGGTGGCAGGCTGGGGCGACTTGGGGTGCTATGCTAGATTACTCCCATTACACTGGAGATTCAGACTATGACGATGTGGTAACGGAAGCGCTTCTCTCGCAGGTTGGGCCCAACTTCGATTATATGACGGAGCAGCATAGAAGAAGTACCGGGAATGACGACCAGGCTTTCTGGGCCTTCGCTGTACTAGAAGCAGCTGAGCGAAACTTTCCCCAGCCGGATGAATCTATTCCTCATTGGCTGGATCTCGCAACCAACATCTGGAACTCCATGGTCGTCAGATGGAACACGACACATTGCGGAGGCGGATTCACTTGGCAGATTTTCCCTGAGAACCCCAATGGTATGGACTATAAAAATTCGATCTCCAACGGCGGCTTTTTCCAGATGTCAGCGCGCCTCGCACGCATGACTGGAAATGACACATATTTCGATTGGGCTCAGAAGGTCTGGGATTGGTCGGATAACGTTGGCTTAATCGACAAGCAATGGTATTTCATCTATGATGGTGTCGATGCCAAGGATAACTGCGCCACCGTCAATCCGCACCAGTTTTCGTATACGCAGGCCGTCTATACATATGGTGCAGCTGTCCTATACAACTACACCAATGGAGACGAGACATGGGGTGACCGCACCGCCAAGCTCCTCAAAGGCGCTCGAGTATATTTCAGTCCGTACGAGAACGCGACGAATATCATGTACGAGGCGGCTTGCGAGCCCTATGGGATATGCAACACCGACCAGAAATCATTCAAGGGATACGTGTCTCGCTTCCTCTGGGCCACGACGAGAATGATGCCGTCCACTCTACCTGAGGTCCGGACGCTCCTGACTGCTTCTGCTATTGCCGCTGGGAAGGCCTGCTCTGGTGGTGAAAATGGGACGACATGCGGGCAAAAATGGTATACAGGTGGATATGATGGCGTACCGGGCCTTGGGCAGCAGACGAGCGCGCTGGAGACCGTGCAAGGCCTACTAGCTCAAGAGGCTACGCCGCCATTCAAGGCAGGCGATATCAAGCGCGTCCGAGGCGCTTCTGAGGATTCCCCGACGCCCGCGCCCGATTCGCCCTTCACGGAGACGCCTACTAGGAGAGCCGATTCGCCGATAAGCGTTTCGGGAAGTGCTGTCACCGGTTGGCGATGGTCTTCGATGGGATTGTGCTTGATGTTCGCTTGGGCCATGGCATGATTGGTGGGCTAAATGGAGGGTAAAGGAGGTAGAGCGGCGCATTCGAGCAGAACAAAAGGGAAACATTGCATAAGACGTGTAAAGGGGCTTAGCATATAGCAAGGCGCATGGCGTTTGTTTTACTCGGTAACCCTTTGTATTGAGATGATGGCATTACGATGGGCATCATTAGAGTTTTGGGCGCGGATAGTGGCATAAAATGCATTTATGACAGTCATCTAAGAAATAAAGAATCCATGCGTATAGCAATGAGCCCATTTCAGGTCGTGGAAATAAACCAAAGGGTAGTCTTCGACTCATTCTTCTGCAGATGTAAAGCCCGTTCGAAATCGTAGACAATGATGCCCACAGAAATCCCCCTAATTTTTCGGCTAAGCAGCTTTGTGTTCTCTTACATCATATCTTTCTAACCGAGATTCTTATCAATAGAAGTCTGCGTCACTAGTCGCTCCGGAGCCGGACTACGGTATTGCATCTCAAACTATACCTCTGAGCAGACTTCACCGACCAGAATTGAGACTCAGTAACTGAGTCAAAGTACACATATATATCGAATAAGAGATCTACGAACACCTGGAAAGGGAAGTCTGTATCCGGCGCTGCAAGACAATGTCACCTTTCAATCTGCAAACTTGCGCCAGGTCCAACATCTTGGCGCTTGAGCCGTATCGGTGTGCCCGAGAGTAGGTTTGACGCAACTTCTCAAGTTTGCTGGTTGAAGTACTAAATCAAGTCGCCATAGCGACTATAAAGATGATGGCACAAACGTTTTGCTAGACG
The DNA here is from genome assembly GCA_004155915.1 of Monosporascus sp. CRB-9-2. Lineage (NCBI taxonomy): Eukaryota > Fungi > Ascomycota > Sordariomycetes > Xylariales > Monosporascus > Monosporascus sp. CRB-9-2. The sequence continues at coordinate 171,345 of QJOA01000046.1, forward strand.
CAAACGAGAACGCCTACGGGCCGTCATTACCCGCCGCTGTTATCTCAGCTGCGTCATCTTCTTCTGGCCCGGAAATAGATCTTCTCGGCCTTCACAGATATCCGGATCCCCACCAACGCGACCTGAAGCAGCTGCTCTGCAACTTGCGTAATACCCACCACCACACCGACAAGGCAATCACCCCGGACAATCTATTTGTCGGCGTCGGCAGCGACGAGGCCATCGATGCGCTGCTACGTTGCTTTTGCGTCCCCGGACAAGATCGCATTCTTGTCTGTCCGCCGACGTATGGCATGTACTCCGTCTCCGCGCAGGTGAATGACGTCGGCTTGGTCAAGGTACCCCTGTTACCGGCTCCGGCGTTCGCGCTCGACACGGAAAAGGTAGTCATGACGTTATCAAACGAGAATAATATCAAACTAGTCTACCTCTGCTCGCCCGGAAACCCGACCGGTTCCTTAGTAGCTAAGGAAGATGTGAAAAAGGTCCTTGAGCACCCTACTTGGAACGGCGTCGTGGTGCTTGATGAGGCATATATCGACTTCGCACCTGAAGGGGTATCACTGGCGGAGTGGGTGGCTGAATGGCCGAACCTGGTAGTGATGCAGACACTGTCAAAGGCCTTTGGGATGGCAGGGATCCGGCTAGGAGCAGCTTTTACGTCACCCCCGATCGCGCGCATGCTCAACAGCCTGAAGGCGCCGTACAACATCTCTAGTCCGACTAGCGCTCTGGCATCCTATGCGATCTCGGAGGACGGACTCGCAGTTATGCGAGCGAACCGGGAAAGGATCATGAAGCAGCGGGATAGGCTGATAGAGGAGTTGCCGAAAATCAAAGGGGTTGGGCGGCTAAGAGGCGGAACAGCCAGCAACTTCTTGCTGTATGAGATCCTGAACGCCAAAGGCGAACCCGACAACGCAACAGCCCTGGCCGTGTATGAGAGACTGGCGGAGGTCAAAGGCGTCGTAGTACGGTTCAGGGGTAAGGAGCACGGCTGTCTTGGCTGCCTGCGGATTACAGTAGGGACTGAGGAGGAGGTGACTAGGTTTCTGGCGGCATTGCAGACGACGCTTGCCGAGATAAATGGTGGAGGTTATACAATCCTCCCGAACGAGGAAAAGAAAGAGGCCGAGGCAAATGGTGTTGTGGCATAGTATAATAGAAGATGTTAGAAAGTCGAGGACTTGAAGCTCTGGCTAGATAAATATTTCCATCTTGTTTAGATGCATATCAACTCATTTGTGGGGGCGAAATACTTATAGCCCGTAGCATCTACTTCGTGCAATTTCAGATGACACAAATATCACCCATACAGAAACGGAGGACATAGCCGCTGAAAACCAGTTAATTCAAAAATTGAAAAGTTATATTACTGGAGATAAAAGGCAATCGGCCGGCGCATGGGTGACGAATTCCACGATGAGCATCGAACAGATCAGGGACGATGTCGCAGAGCGGCTCAAGATATCCACCAGTGAATCACAAGCACAGCCACAAGCAGCAGAACATAATGCAGCAAAGGCGCCCAGTACGACAACGGCTCAAATTCTGCCGGAGCTCTCGCCCGGCCGGGCCATGGAGAGCAACAAGACGGTGGACGAGGTGGTGGCGGACCTGAAGAAATCGCCGTTCTTCATGACGGAGTTGGAGGAGAACGACGAGACGGAGGCGTTCAAGGCGCTCGCGTACGAGGGCACGCCGAGCGAGGTTGCGTCGGACTTCAAGGAACGCGGCAACGAGTGCTTCAAGGCGCGCCGCTGGGCCGACGCCAAGGAGTTCTACACAAAGGGCGTGCTGGTACTGGCGGCCGAGGAGCGCAAGCGCAGGAACGGCGAGCCGACGACGCCCGAGGAGGACGAGGATGGGAAACCCCAAGACGAGGCCGAAACGGCCCGCCGTCAGCGCGCAATCCTCGAGGCCCTCTACGTCAACCGCGCCGCCTGCCACCTCGAGCTCCGCAACTACCGCAGCTGCTGGCTCGACGGCGCCGCCGCCCTGCGCCTCAACGACCGCAACGTCAAGGCGTACTACCGGTCGGCGCGGGCGCTGGCGGCCGTGGGCCGCATCGAGGAGGCCGACGACGCTTGCGCGCGGGGCCTCGCCGTCGACCCGGACAACGTGGCGCTGCGGGGCGTGGCGCGCGACATCATTGCGAAGGCGGAGGAGGCGGCGGCGCGGCGGCGCAAGGAGGAGGAGCGGCTGGCGACGGAGCGGCGGCGCTCGGCCCTGCTGCGCGCGGCGCTCAAGGCCCGCGGCATCCGCACGCGCGCCACGGCGCAGCCGCCCGAACTGGAGGACGCGGTGCTGCGGCTCGTGCCGGACCCGGACGACCCGTGCAGCTCGCTCAGCTTCCCGGCCGTGCTGCTGTACCCGGCGCACCTCGAGAGCGACTTCGTCAAGGCCTTCAACGAGACCGAGTGCCTCGTCGACCACCTCGCATACGTGTTCCCGCTGCCCTGGGACGCCGCCGGCGAGTACACGCTCGAGGGCGTCGAGTGCTACATGGAGACGACGGCCGGCGGCCTCGTCAAGGTCGGCAAGAAGGCGCCCCTGCTCAAGGTCCTGTCATCCGGCAAGGTCGAGGTCGTCGATGACATCGTCCGCCTGTTCGTGCTCCCCAAGGCCAAGGCCGAGGCCTGGGTGCAGGAGTTCAAGGCGAAGAAGGCGACGGAGAGGGGAGGTGGTTAAGGTGCACGCTTCAGGACAAATACAAATAAAAAACCTTAGTGTCTCAAACCAGGTTTCAAAAACGAAAAAGGTGACCGTTCTTTGGAATATCAACGTAATTCTGCTACCTAGAGATGTCGCCCCAAGTGGTAGAATCTTACACCATGGCTGCCTGCCATGCAAGGGGTATGCCCAACACTCTGCGCCCGACACTAACTCCAGCAAACCCCTGGTGATTGCTCAACCTTTTCCCGCGCCAAGGACGCCCTTACAGCTACAAGTTAAATGACAATGTTCCATTCCAGACCGAAGACGCCCCCAAAATAATCCAATAGCCTCTACCTACTACATGGAGTTCGCCCTTATCCGTTTAGTCCGCGGAAAGGCACTGTCGCGAGGCGAAGTCGTCGCCGACGCCACCGCGACGCTAGAACCCTCCCTCACCTTGCCCTTGGCGTCCCCGATCGAATCCCGCACGCTGAGGTTCATGAGCAGCAGCGCCGCGTTCTTATCCGCTCCAAGGGCCGTCGTGCCGGAGGGTTTGTCCTCCCCCGACGGACTCGCCGCCGCCGTGTTGGACCCCGTTGTGGTAGCCGTTCTGCTTTCGCCGCCGTCGTACTCGTAGTCCGAGTCGATGTGATCCGCGGAGCGCTTGCCCGCCCGCCACGGATGCTGCGGAGACGGGTACGCTTGTTGGTATGACGGGCGCAGGGGAGGGGGATGTATGGGTTGTGGCGGAGGGGGCGGCGGCGGCGGATGCGCCGCTGCGAGGCTGCCGCTCGAGGTCGTGAGCCGTGGGACGGCGCTCAGCCAGGGGCTCGGCCCGGGCGCCTCGTAGTGCGGAAGCATGTTGGCCGGCGTCCAGCCGCTGTGAGTGCGGAAGGTCGGGACCGAAGGCACGGGCGTGTATAGATAGCGATCGCCCATGCCGCGCTCCGCGGCCGGGGACAGGTCGCCGTCGGTGTCGGCGCCGTAGGGGCTGTCGCAGGGGTTGATGGAGGTCTTGCGGATGCGGTGCCGGGGCTGCTGTCTGCCGTCCTCATACGGGTACTGCAACACCCGCCGGTCTCGCTTGGGGCTGATGCCACCGCCCCCGGACGCGAGCATGGTGTTGTACATGCGGCGGAAGTGTTCAGTCTCCCTGGTCGCCTGCGCCACGAGGGCCGGGTCGATGACCATCCGGCTGTACTCCGGCGTGTCCGTCGGCGTACACAGCGACGGGAAGTCGGGTCCGAAGATCGGGATCAGTGCCCCCGCGATGCGCTGGCAGAAGGTGGCGCAGACGGCTTTGGCGCAATGGTACGGCATCCAATAGCCTTGCGCTGTTCGTTAGCTGGGGCGTGGGTAGAGCATATGGCCAAGCCCGGGGACGTACCTTGAGCCATAATGGAACCGCCGGTAATGCTGTGCGTGATGTCCTTGAGACCAGGGTTCGCATTCAGCATCTTGGCCGGCGTTGTCTAGAAACCATCAGCAACGATTCGACGCCCCTTTGAGGCCGACTTACCTTGGGATACTTGCAACACTTGAAGAAAGGAGTCATACGAACGAGCCCGACGTTGTAGTCCCACATAACGACGTACTCGGCATCCTCCCCGGGAACCTTGAAAACGTATTGGAAGACTGTAATTGTGTCAACGTGTCAGCAGCTCTCGGGAATCTCCGGAGTGTGCTCATTTTACCTTCGAAGCTTTCCCGGCCAGTCTTCACGTAGAAGTCCTTCTTCCCGCTGTTGTAGGGGATGTGCCGGCAGTACTCCTGTATCCTCCCGAACGGGAATACCTGGAACTTCCGCACCTGGCGGAGAGACGCCTCGTCAAGTCTCTCGTAGGGAGCGAAGTTGACAGCCCCTTTGGGCCTACTCTTGGTGTTGAACACCGCGGCGTCCTTGGGCATCTTGTGTTTTGGCATGATGCGACGATCCAGGAACGACGAGTCGTCAGCAAAAGACGTCGCTGGGGAGGACGAGGCTGGACTTGGCGGAAACCGATTGATTGGTGGCCCCGGAGGGGCAGGATTAAGAAGAGACGACAGAGATAGCATGGCGGTGAAAGTCGGTGGGGGATGTCTCGAAACAGAATGGAGTACTGCTGCAAGTAAAGGCAGCACCCGATGGACCCAGTCGACAGAGGACCGAATGGATATTCTTAGGGGGGGACTTAGACAGCGCTTGCAGCAGCCCAGCAGGAAGATGGAGAGGAAAGGGAGAGAGAGGAGAACCCAGGTCTTTTTGAATTTGGGCAAACAGATGAAGATTTGATGCTACCCTCGCCAGACTACGAGCCGATGTTGGCACAAGGTTGGTTAAAGATTGCTTTCTTCCTGACTGTCTCCAGTCATGCAACTATATGCAGACTACTTGGCGGTGACCAGTGCTGCCTTGTTGAATCGGTGTATTCGGCGCAGAGCTCCCTTTGTCGAAGATGTCTTGGAGTCGACCTGTGAGGGTAGATATACCCGTTTGTGTACGCCCACCGCCTTTTTGGAGAGATCGAGTTCAAAGCCACGAAGTGATAGGTGACGGGGTAGCGGACGAGGCAGGACGAGGCCGACACGGTCATGGGTCATTTATCAAAAACTAAGACGGCCGAGCTGGGGTTAGTGAGTGAATAAGAGGCCCTGACCGGCGCAGTAACCTCCTACCGGGCATTTCGGGACTGGTGACTACTTCAGGGGGCCTAGCAATGCCGTCGACTCCCGCGATCGTAGCCGCTGCGATGGGCTCAAGCAGTAGTAGTTGTATCATGTCGAGCCCATGGACTTCCCAGGAGATCATCGAGGTAAGGCAGGTTTCATTAGATTTCACCAGGCCAAATTTTTGGCCCGAAAGGGGCGATCACAGGCGACTGCATGACGCAGCAGATCTGTCGCTAGAGACAACAAATGAGTTTGACACGGCAAATATTGTACGGTGGAGAGGCCCCCAAACAGGGACCTGGCTTGTTTGAAAATGCATAGAAGACTCTTGACAGAAAGCAACTTGCCGGGAAGCTGCAGATAGTGCGGTCCAAGTTACCAAGCTAGGGCGTGTTTCTGAGGAAGGTAGAACAAAGAAACCGCTGTGGGAAGCAGACGAGATCCAGACAAAAGATTGCTTGACTCGACACACGTGTACCATGTCTCTCAACGTAAAAAAAAGGGGGGGGGTTGTTTACAGGGGAGTCAGCCACCCCGTCACCCCGTCACCTCACTGCGAGGCATTCCTTAGCGGTCGGTCATCAAAGACAGCGAGGATCACCTTGCTTTGACCGCCGAGAAGGCGATTCCTTTAGTGGAGAGCTCTGCGCGTATCCGAAAACTTTCCATGGCCCTTTCACCTGCGTAAAAGAATCATCTCGTGCCCCTTCGAGAAGTACGAGCATGCCCAAAGGGGTACCCTCTCGGCAAAGGCTGAAGTGAATGCGGAGATTGCTGCTGTCACCACAACTACCCATGTTTTCCCCACGAGCCCAGATGCGTACAAGCACAGAAATTGCCTCCGCGTGGAACACAGGGGCGGAGTCTTATCCTTCTCTGGATTTTTAGGAGAGGGCGATCGACTATTGTGACGCGCGCCTTTTGATGACGAGTAGTTGCCACCGTGGTAGATCAAGCGACTGTGCTAGGTTCTTCGCACTAGGCTACAAATAGCCTACAAATAGCGATATGAACATAAGAAGGTTTGGCGATAGCCGAAGGTGAAAGACGACAAGTTAGAGATGGTGGCGTCGGGAGATTTATCGAGGAAAGTGATATCAAGATTCGGCTCAGCTGGGTAGGGGCTGGTATTCTATCGCCCTGCCCGCCCGCCGAGCAAGCCTGGGCATTCATGGCCCTAGCGAGCCACTTCTCGTCTGCAGGAGGTCCTCGAGTCATTGAGCCCCTGGCCTTAGCTGTCAATGTGTGCGGTTCCAACTACGCTACGTCTGCAGCCAACCGTTCATGTTACCAATTCTCTGCCCCTCTCCAAGCAAATCATTCCATCATCAGTGCCCGCCTACAAACGGATATGGTAAGTGGAGAGCCACTTCGCATCGGACAAGCCTAAGCACGGAAGGAAGATCCGCGCTTATCAAGCGGCCAAAGGACTTGAGATCAAGCTTATTGTGTCGTGTAATGGAGGAGCTGTACCAAGCCTTCATCTCTCGTAGGGAGCCTGGTACGCGGGAATGCCCCACCTGTTCTATGCATCAGCAGCAGAAGAAGGTTATCCTGGTTAGATTACGGCCCCATGTCTCTCATCTGACAGGTACGGGACATTGGATCCGACGGCAAGAAAGGCAGATGGCATCGACTAAGCTTAACGATCGGCCTGCTTCCGCGCTGTCGCCTTTCTGAGTTCCCTTTTAGGACGGGACTGAGGCTCGTAAAGACCATTTAAGGTAAGAACAAAGTTTCAGATGATTGTACAATGGCTCTCGTGGTACAGCATAGGATGACAGGAGGAGAAGGGCTTTGAGAAGGCTAATAAGCGGTGCGACCCGGCTACAAAGCCGCGGGTTGACGGGTCTGTACAGTCGACTTCGGGAAATTTATGCCTCTTTTCATCTTGGGAAGCATTTGTGGCCGTGTTGCACAACACATGGGAGCGGATATATATTACCAATAGGCTGCAAGGAGATCCTAGAAGGCCATGTGTGTTGGTAAGACGACAGATTGTGGAAATGGCCAGTATCCGGGCTAAGCCTTGAAGTCCCCCTTCGAGCGAGGAGGAACCAAGGTCGAAGCTTCGTCCAGACAGAGACCTGACGAAAACCAATGAGTTGTCGGCTTCTCACACACGACATTGATGGAAAGTGCTGAGTACTTCGGTGACTCGTCGTTTTATTGGGTCCATCTAGGCTGAGATCGGATATTAGTCCAGGCAAGTCGCGATATCCTGGCCGGGGCTGGTGCGAGTTCAGCATTCACCGCGGCAAGGCTCGTAACTACAGTACTGAGGAGTGATTATGCATGGCTATAGTCCATATGGCGGTTAATTCTGGCCAGATATGACTGAAATAAACAAGACATCTGTGTCGCGTTCCCGTGATTAGCTGAAGTGCTGTTTCCATCTCAACGAGGAGGTCGCGTTGGTAGCTTCCAATTGATTGACGTTGGTAACCGTAACCCATCCCCCTTTGCCTTGCATATTGTGGCTGGTGAGGTACCCGCGGCGCAGTAAGTGAGGGGTACAAGCCACCTCATCTGCGCGCTAAATCTAGACCTTATACTCAACGGCAATTGGAGGACAAACGCGCTAAAGAAAAAGGACCCCCCAATTTTGACAATTTTGGGGACGCTGGAGCCTCGAAGCGCCATCATGAGACGCGTTGCATGTATTTGTGTTGGTTCGGGTTGTTTACTTTCGCTGATTAGATACCGGCGCAACATCAACACAGCCCTCTTCTCCCTTGCTGGTTCTATCACCACCGCGACAGCCGATAACAACATTTTCCTAGTCACGTCAGGTTGGGATACGTTCCCTTGTGTAAAATCCCTACGGCCTTTCGTATCGCTAATTCTAATCGGCCTTACACAATTTGATCGTTATCCGCTGCAGTTCTGGTTAATTGCCTTCTTCTTTCTTTCGATTGGGCTACCCTTCAGAAGGCTTTTGCGCAAACACATCCCTCTCTTCCTCAATCCCAACTCTCCCACGTGCGCGCATTACCAACCCTTGCCCCTTCAACATGGATTCAGATATTATGGACGACTCAGTCTTTGACGTCGAGAACGACTCAGATGACGGCTATTCACCCGAGCCGGTATGCAAATTTTCCTTGTTCTCCCATGACATGCCCAAACGGTGTACCCACGCGCTTCAGTCGCCTCTACACGGTACTGACCTGTACCTTTCTCAGAAACCGAAAGCCAAACCTGCTGTGAAGAAGCAAGCTGCCTCTAAACCTGCAGCCAAGGCAGCCCCAAAGAAGATGGTCCAGACTACATTAAAGGCGAGCAAGGCCGCTCCTAAGAAGCGCGCCGTGCCCGAGAGCGACGATGACAATGACGACTCTGGTTTCTCGCACACTCCGCCAAGTGCCAAGAAGCAGAAGAAGGCTCCCGCGGCTAAGAAGTCAAGCGGCAACCCCTTGGCCGAGATCGAGAACGACAGCATGATGCAGCTCGATGGCTCCCAACAGCAGAAGCCTAGCAAGAAGAAGACCGCCACGGAAACATATCAAAAGCTGACGCAGTTGGAACACATCATAAAACGCCCCGACACATATATCGGTTCCGTTGAGCGCACCGAACAGCAGATGTGGGTGTTCAACAAAGAGACCAACCAGATGGAGCTCCGTCCTAAGGTCGGCGTCGTACCCGGTCTCTATAAGATTTTCGACGAAATTCTCGTCAATGCTGCTGACAACAAGCAACGAGACCCCAGCATGACGTATATGAAGGTCACCATCGACCGCGGCCAGGGTCGGATCACCGTCGAGAACAACGGTAAAGGTATCCCGGTGGAGATGCATGAGAAAGAGAACGTCTATATTCCCGAGTTGGTCTTCGGCCACCTCCTTGCTGGTTCCAACTTCGATGACAACGAGAAAAAGACCGTTGGTGGTCGAAATGGTTACGGTGCCAAGCTCTGCAATGTTTTCAGTACCGAATTCACCCTGGAATGTCAGGACTCGAAGAACGGGAAGAGGTATAAGCAGACCTGGAGAGACAACATGGGAAAGATGGAGAAGGCCAAAATCAGCTCTAGCAAGTCTAGTGACTTCGTGCGTGTTTCCTTCAAGCCGGATTTCGAGCGCTTTGGCATGCCGGAGGGTATTGACGACGACCTCGAGTCGTTACTTTACCGGCGTGTGTATGATATGGCTGGCACTGTTCAGGGCATCAAGGTGTACTTGAACGACAACCTTATTAAGCTCAACTTCAAGAAATATTGCGAGATGTACGCCAAGGCCATCAACAAAGAACGCGGCGAGGAGGGAGCCGATGCTTCCACTACGGTCATCCTTGAGGACTCGAAGCTTCATCCAGAGTGGGAAATCGGCTTTGCGGTATCTGACGGCTCATTCCAGCAAGTCTCGTTTGTGAATGCTATTGCTACGACTACTGGCGGAACCCACGTGAACTACATCGCAGACCAAATCTGCGATTCGCTTCTCAAGACCCTGAACAAGAAGAAGAAGGGTCATTCGCTAAAGGCCACCCACATTAAGAACCACATTTTCATCTTCATCAACTGCTTGATCAACAACCCCGCCTTCAACTCGCAAACCAAGGAACAGATGACTACCAAAGTCAGTCAGTTTGGGAGCAAGTGTACCTTATCGGACAAGTTCCTCAAGCAGATCAGCCAAACAGATGCGATCAACAACATCATCCATTTCGCCGAGCAGAAGGCCGATAAGCTGCTCGCCAAGAGTGATGGCAACAAACGTTCAAGAATCAGCAACAGCAAGCTCGTCGACGCTAACTTGGCTGGCACCAAGCATGGTCACGAGTGTACTCTGATCCTAACTGAAGGTGATTCTGCCAAAAGTTTGGCTGTTGCTGGACGCGCAATCTTGGACCCTGATCGCATTGGTGTTTTCCCTCTCCGAGGTAAACTACTCAATGTTCGTGACGCATCAATCGAGCAGATCACCAAAAATCAGGAGATACAAAACATCAAGCAGTTCCTAGGTCTAAAGCACAAGCAAGTCTACACTGATACCAAGAGTCTCCGATACGGTCACTTGATGATCATGGCGGATCAAGATCACGACGGTAGCCATATCAAAGGTCTCCTCATCAATTTCCTACAGGTCCAATACCCTTCATTGCTCAAGATCCCCGAGTTCTTCCAGGAGTTCATCACGCCAATCGTGAAGGTCTGGCAGGGCCCGAATCCCAAGAAGCCTCTAAAATTGAAGTCCTTCTTCACGCAGCCTCAATACGAGGAATGGAAGGAAGCACATCAAGCTGAAATTAAGCGATGGCATTACAAGTACTACAAGGGTTTGGGTACCAGTTCGAACGAGGATGCTCAGGTCTACTTCAAGGACCTCGATAACCACCTGAAGGAATTCGATGTGATGAAGCCAGAAGAAGCGGAGCTGCTCGAGCTTGCCTTCTCCAAGAAGAAGGCAGATGCTCGTAAGGAATGGCTCGGCAACTTCGTACCCGGCACGTATCTTGACCACTCGGCTAAGAGTATCACCTACAACGACTTTGTCAACAAGGAGTTGATTCTGTTCAGTATGGCTGATAACATGCGGTCTATTCCATCAGTCATCGATGGTCTGAAGCCCGGTCAGCGTAAGGTCATATATGCTTGCCTGAAGCGGAACCTGATCAAGGATAAGAAGGTCATTGAGTTGGCAGGTTACGTATCCGAACAGACATCCTACCATCACGGTGAAGTGTCTCTGCAGCAGACGATCATTGGTCTGGCCCAAAACTTTGTAGGATCCAACAACGTCAACTGTCTTGAGCCCAGCGGAAACTTCGGTTCTCGACTCGCAGGTGGTTCAGACGCTGCTAGCGCTCGATATATTCATACCCGTCTATCCCCGTTCGCCCGCCGTGTGTTCCATCCCTTGGATGAACCCAATCTAGAGCATCATGTCGAAGACGGCAAGAGGATTGAGCCCAAGGTCTACGCGCCCGTTGTGCCCATGGTCTTGATCAACGGTGCAGATGGTATTGGTACGGGATGGAGTACTTCAATTCCCAACTATCATCCATCGGACATCATCAAAAACCTGAAGAGACGTATGGGGCGACTAGACGGTTCGGAGGAGAAGCCTTTTGAGACGATGACCCCATGGTTCAGGGGCTGGAAGGGCACGCCAGTAGCCGCAGATGCTAACCGCTACCAGTTTAATGGTATTGCCTTTGTGGATGATAAGAAGCCTAACGAGGTTGTCGTCACCGAATTGCCCATTCGCATGTGGACTGATGACTTCAAAGCAAAGCTCGAAGAAATCATCCGTGCTGAAAAGGTGCCGTCATTCATCAAGGATTACAAGGAATTCAACGACCACAACAATGTGCATTTTGAGATCCAGATGGATGAGAAGCACATGAAGGCAGCCCTTGACGAAGGCCTTCTTGAGAAGTTCAAGCTGACGAAGCAAGTCGCTACTTCTAATTTGGTTGCATTCGATACACGTGGCATGATCCGGAAATACGACAGGGTTGAGGACATCCTGGAGGAATTCTACCAATTCCGCTTGAAGATGTACAAAGAGCGCAAGGTACGCCGTCTATGAATCGATTGTATGGCTGAATTGAATGCTAACAGATTCAGGCATACTGGCTTGGCGTCTTGCGCTCGGATTGGCTCCGACTGACAAACCAGGCTAGGTTCATCACAGAGATTATGGACGGAAAGCTGGTTGTGTCCCGCAAGAAGAAGGATGTCATTGTCGCCGAGCTCCGCAAACGAGAGTACGACCCTTTCCCCAAGAACCAGAACGACAAGAAGACCAAGGCAGATGAGGAAGAGATCGAAGGCGAGGACGGCGAAAATTCCGAGGAAGGTGTGGATAATGACGGCGGTGCAAGAGACTATGACTACCTTCTCTCTGTGCGTTGAGCCTCAGCACGAGTTTGATGGAAGATTGCTAATATTGCGCAGATGCCTATTTGGTCGTTCACTCAGGAACGCCTCGATCGGCTCAAAGAGCAGATGGGCAAAAAGAAGTCCGAGGAGCTAGAACTAGAGGCACGTAGCGTGAAGGACCTCTGGTGCCAAGATCTCGACGAGTTCGAGCAGGAGTGGGAGAACCAACTGCGCCTCGACGCCGAAATCACCACGACTATTCGTAGGATGGGTCGCCGTGCCTCGAAGAAGATCGGGGCCGGTCGCGGACGCAAGGCGAAGGATGACGACGACTATGCCCCCGTTGCTAAGTCGAGGGCCGCCCCTAAAGCCGCTGCCAAACCGAAGATCGTTGAGAAGCAGATTGAGCAGAAGACGCATCAGAGATTTGCTGAGAAATTTGCACCAAAGCCCAAGAAGACGGGTCTGGATGGGGCAGACGACGACTCGGACGCCTTCTCGGATGATGATTACGCTGCCCTCAAGAGTAAACCCGCCAAAAAGGAACCCGTCAAAATGGGGAAGTCGGTGCCTGTTGACGAGTCAGATGATTATACTGCCGTCAAGAGCAAACCCGTTAAAAAGAAACCAACGCTCATTGACGACGATTCAGACGAAGATGATTACGCTGCCCTCAAGACCAAGCCAACCAAAAAGGACAAGCCGGCCCCTGTTGAAGACGAGTCGGAAGAGGACGCACCCGTCAAAGCCAGGGGCAAACGCGCTGCTGCCACCAAGGCGAAGACTTGGATCGTGGATGACGATGAGTCCGAGAGTGACGATGACGGCAAGATGCTTGGCGATGTTGGCGCCATGGTTAAGGGTATCACAAACAAAGGCACTGGCTCACCGGAGGACAAGACTGGCCGTCTTAGTCTGTTTGCCATGTCGCGACCGGAGAGCAGCACCACTGCCTTGAAGGTCAAGAGCAAGCCTTCCAAGGCTTTCGACTTCGATGATCATGACGACACCAATTATGAGCTGCTTGCCAAGGCTTCTTCGCCACAGAAGAGTGCCCGGAAGAGCAACGTGTTAGACAGTTTCCTGTCTGACGATGACTTGCTGCCCGTCTCCAAGCCCGTAAGCAGACCGAAGGCCTCTACCTCTTCGACCGAAGAGGTCAAGTCCAAGGCCGCTCCATCTGCAGCCGCGTTCTCCACGGGTCCTGCTGTGAAGAGCCGCGGCCGTGCCGCCGGCACGAAGAACAAGGCCAAGGAGGAAGCGCCGGCGAAGAAGCCGGCAGCGTCAAAGGCGGTGCAGCTCTCGCCCGCGGCCAAAGCCCTCGGCGTGAAGAAGGGCAAGGCGGCTCCTCCCAAGAAGAAGGTGGCGGACATCTTCGACATCGACGACAGCGACGAGGCAGACGACCTCGAGATGCCCGACGCAGACTCCCCACCGGCCCGCCCGGCCGCCCGCGCCAGGCCCGGTCGTGCGGCCGCTGCCAAGGCGAAGCCTATCTACATCCCTAACGACCTAAGCGATGAGGACGAGGATGATCTGCAGGTTGATGACGACGATGATGAGCTGAGCGACGATTTCGCTGCTGATGATAGCGAATAAGCTCTCCTCAAAACTGCAAGCTATCGCGTAGAACAGCCGCCGGTATTCTATCCATTGGAACGTTAGTTGATGTATAATACGAAGACACCCTTATCGCTTCTTAGTCTGGTTCATCCGGTCCCTTCTTCGCTTGGGACGGCTTCTGCGGATCGAGTCATCTTATCTCTAGAAGCAGCTCTGCCTCTTGCTCCGCACGATATTCACATCGCATCGTTGTTTTACACAAATGACAAGGAAACAAAATCGAGAGCAGGGGATTCTGCGAACAACTGGGTCGTCCAGCACCGTCATTTTCTCTCGGTCATAGCCGCGGGGGAGAGGGACGGACGATGGCAATGGCGTTCCGGACAGCTAGTGGGGGTTGTCGGTTTTGCTCAGGTGTCGCTGGAATGGTTTTCTTTATTCAGCTGTTTCTACTTGTTTACTACCCATTTTCTTCCGTCTTCTTCTCGTCTTTCGATCTGTATGTACCCACGTATGCCTAGGTCCCTTAGGTTTCGATTTCCTAGTAATGAGACGTAATGAACGGACGAAAAGCCAGTTTCTGCAACCTTAATTATCCTCGCCTTGCGTAACCTTATCTCATCTTGTCTCCGCGTGGGAAGGTGCTGCTGCCACATTTTAGTAAGTGAGCGGGCAGAACAATATAATATGCTATAATGGGTCTAGACCACTCCGATCCTTAAAGTAAGTCCAACTTGTAAGCCCTGCTCTGTCTCTGTAAAGCAGCTTCCGGCGACGCGTCAGTGGCTACGTGTGCAATTATTACCCAATCCATTGGTAGGGGATAGACACATGGCTCCGCGTAGTCCTGTTGACAACCGCGAGGCGGCTTCTTAGAACAATCACGGCGTTGGGGCCCCAGGCTGCGTCTTAACCTATTTGTACGCGCTTTGGCGAGCACCGCACTCGTCTAGTTCATATTCATTCATTAATGATATTTAAAAAGCCCTTCCCAACCTAAGCGAAAGCATCGGAAGTTATTATGATACATAGAGCGCGCGCCCATCGCTCAGTCTGTCTGTCTGTCATGTGATGCAAGTACGATGTGTAGACAAGCGTAACGCCATCTCCCGTCTCCCGTCGGCCCTTACCTTAGACCTTAAACAAACGCCTGCCGATTCCGGAACGCGTTCCCTTTCAAGAATTAGCCGCGGCCCCGATGCTAGTTAGCCATTTCATCCTATGCCCACGCCGCCTGGTGGGCCTAGGAGACATCTGTCAACCTCTTTCTTTATCCTGTCTCTTTTCCGTTGTTTTTAATCTCCCATGATTAGACATCCACGTATAGCGTCGCCGTCGAAGACGCCATCTAATCGATGTGATGCCCCATTGATCGGGACATCGTATTAGGTGATGTTGTGCTGTCGAGTTTATGTTCAGGCTCAGGTTCGGGTTCGGAACCCGGACCAGGCCGGGCCGGAACGGCGCCGGAGAGACGGACGCACACAGAGCCCGCCTCATCTCGTCCATCCTGTTATTACCTACATATACTCTCCGAGGTCCGACCTAGTCCTATCCGGCCATCGGATGCAGATGCGGATCAGATACCCCCGCCGCTCCGGTCGACGCTCACGTAGAGGTTCGGCGCGTCGCTGTCGGCCCCGCCCCGCCGCTGCGCCAGCTCGTTGCGCCGCATCACCGAGCGCCCGTACTGCACGCCGGCGGCGGCCAGGCCGGCGGCCGCGAGGGTGAAGAGCGCTAGCCCGCGGTGTTTGGTGCTGCTGCTGCTGCTGCTGCCCGGGGGGTATCCCGTGTTAGTTGAGGACTGGGTTAAGTGGGCGGAGTTGAAGTGTAGAAGAAGGAAGAAGAGTCTTACGTGAAGGGACGCATGTTGGGCGCCGAGTGTCCTCTGCTGTGGTCCATGGTTGTCGGGTTTAGAATTCGGCTTCTTTCGAACTCGTGTTCCTCTACCTCCACAGACGAGCGGGTGGTAGCTAACCAGAGAGAGAGAGAGAGGTGGAAGATGGGATATGTAGTGGGTAGATTTATATGTAAGAGGCTATGATGATCGTCTACGTATTGCTTGTGTAGTGAGCTGGACTAGCTAGAGAAGCCTTTGGTTTTGTTCCGGAGCCAAAAGGAAAAGAGGTTTGTTCCAACGACCAGATAAAAGCAGAGGATAAGTAGAAGATGCCACAAGAAATGGAATGTGCGGTCAAGGATGGGGAAGCTCGAAGTAGTGTGGATGACGGACGATAGTTTTGCGTATCGAACCACTATCTCACGATAAGATTCCTGCTCGTCCCGCTGTTGCACTTCTGGCTATCGCATGTAACTCTTTTTGTATGCAATTGTCGAGAACGACCGAATCCCAGCAGGGCAGCAGATGATCCCCATTTTATATGTCATGCGTAAGGTACTGTAGCTGGCCCTTCGGATAACTGGGATCGGGGGATCTCAGAAATACGTAAAGTTCGAGTAACGGATTACTCGATAGGGCAGTGAACGTCGAGCGCACGAGAAGATAAAAGGGTCTCACCGCACACCCGATTCGCCAGATCGGGAACTGGGGCACGCGACCGGCAGCTGGGGTCGCTCGCTGGTGAAAAGACGGGGAGGAGGTCCATTGGTTGTACCGGCAATTAAAGTTTGGATGCTATGACACGTCGCTGCATCGACGACGGCGGTCAGCGGAACTCTGTCGGACTCGAGGGTCTCGACCGGTGTGGACACGGGCTTCCCTCCTTCGCCCCCTCTGCTTGGCCGACATCAATCGAAGCCCAGGATAGAAACTTGGGGTGGTGCCTGTGGGGCTGGTGGTTCAGCTGAGGAGTGTGTGGGGTGGGATGTCGTAATAAGTGCCCGGCCATCCGTACTTCCCTTAACTTACAGTACCTACCACAAGTTGAAAGACTTCAATTACGTCTACACTGCTCGCTTCCGCCTCCTGAGGACTTCGAAACCTGAAATACTTCTGCGTTCAAGATTCTCGTTAGACTCTCTGAGCGGCAGCTTCTCATAGAGGGTCACAAGCTCCCGCCCTTCCTTCAGCCTAGGATCTTTTATCGCTATAGGCAAAATCAGGACGAACCCTTCGCTTCTCGTGCCAGGGGGACTGCATTAACTCGTATATGCAGAGATGTGTTTCATCTTTCCCTACCCTCGATATGATGAAATCCCATCAATTCCGAGAAAATAGCAGAGGGATGCCTCCCGGCAGAACTTTAGAATAAAAAGATCTCGAGACGAGATTCTCGAAAGGGCCATCTCCTTCGTCGAGGCCGTACTAAAAAGCGAGTCTACGCTCCCAATAGCGCCTTATAAACCGATAGCAGCCACGGCAAGAATATTAGGCACGGAAGAATTCGTCTAGAAGGCCTTTTTTGAAGCCGGACCAACTTCCGGTTCTCCTTTGACTCGTTTAAGAATCAGAGTTGGTCCACCAGGTCCGTGAAGGAGATAGAGGCAGAGCCGTAGTATCATGAGGACACGAGAAAACGGTCAGCTCCATAAGATATGTTAATTCCTGGAATCACAGCAGAGCCGTTGGGACGGGGGAAGTATAAGAGCCAGCTAATGGATTACTTTTCCGGTCCCGAGCTCCCATGAAACGACACGGGAATTCCCAACAGTGGCTGACGCCCGTGGCCGAGATGCGTAAAAGAGATGTACCACCAACAGGAAACTTCGGCCTCCTCACCGTGATAGATTTCCAAGTGAGCGAGACCCAGATGGGCGTTGAACTGCTGGAATGCGGTCGCTATCTGAAGACGAACAGGACATGCATCCCGATAATGAAGAAATACTCCTCGACACAAGATGACCATTGCGTATCGGGTGAGCGTCTGGATTCCCACATGTTGTAAGCGGGGCCGGGACCGCACTGGCTCGCGCAATTGACCATGACATGAGCGCCGGTAGAATGGCCGTGCTGCTGTCAATCGGCGCTCCGGGTGGAATGTGCGAGTTCGTGCGAGTTCCATTCCATTAACCGGGTAGCTCCGAATGCAGCCGAGCATGAGGTGGGGTCCCGCCGAGACCTCCATACCGTGAAACGGTAGCATCCCATTAGCGCTGGGAGCTAAAGCCTCAGGTGACACTCCTCTCCCCTGTTTTGCTGTTTTCCCTGGCACTTCGAAGCTTCACGATAACCCCGTCTCTGGCTCTCTTAAGCATAAATTGATCCGCTGAAACCGATGTGAGGACGTCAATTGTATGGAGTTGGAAGGAGATATTCTATGTCTGCATACAGTAGCTTCGTTACTTCCTAGCCAGGTACTGATAGATGGGGGCGGCCCATATCTCGTCATGATAATTCTAATGTACAAATACCAGGTAATGAGGAATGCAAATGCACCAGGAACCGAGGACCCACTCGAGCTCCTGAACATTGCGCCAAGACGCAAATCACCATCTTTTCGGATGCTTCGCACAAGTTAATGATATTGTTCATTCTCCTTTCTTTCTAGCTCAACAACTAACTTACACTATTTCGACTCGAAGTCTCAAGGTGACTTCAGCTGTTCTTCCTTTCCTCTCCCTTGGCTTCGCTCGTCTTATCACCTGATACAGACAAGACGACATGAGGCATCCCTGAACATCCCTCGCTTCTAACCACCCACCTACTTACCTGGTCTAACCACGTTCCTTAACTTAATACCTCTTTTTTTTCTTTCGCAATCTGCAATCACTCGTTTTATGGCAGATTGATAGTCTTGTCTACACGCTCTCTTATTTGTACTTTTCCGTGTTTCCCAGCTCACCACGCTCTCCTCCCTCACGATCCAATCGATGACTACCGATTGACCCATCTGGTACGATCGAGCCTTCATTCGCCCATCCGTCCTTCGAGCCCAAGCTCAGCCTAGCTTAGTCCAGCACGGTCCGAATAGTAACTTAATAGTCAAAGCACCACACGCACGCTCCCTCACACGCAAACATGTCCAACAGAGCCCACCACCTCCGCGCCAAGCCCTCGGTCGACAGCGTCGCCGACCTGCTGGCGGGCCTCGACGACAACCAGGCCGAGGCGCTGCTGCGCGACCTCAACCACACGGCGCCGAGCAACGTGCCCGTAGCCGAGGCCCTGGACCTCTTCGAGGGGCCCGACGCGTCGCGGCCCGCCCGCCGCCGCACCATCTTCCTCAAGGCCGTGTCGAACCTCGACCTGCGCTCCCCGCTGGGGATGAACCCGCCCTTCCCGACAACGACGACGAGCCAACACGCCGGCGGCGACGTCGGAAGAACCGCCTCCGACATCGAACAGGCGACGCCCTGTAGACCGCGCAGCGCCGGCAGCCCCGACCCCGCGGCGCAGCAGTACAGGGGGTACAGGGCCTACCGGCGCATCAGCCGGCCGTGGCCCGCGATGGCCTCGCCGTCGGACTTGCGCGACCTGCTGATGGCGTACCTATCGGGCGACTCGCCGTCCTCCGCGTCGTCGTCCTCGGCCGCGTCGCTCGCGTCCGGCTCGCCCACGACCCCGCGCACGATCCGCATGTCGCCGTTCTGCCCGATGGCCGGGGAGGCCGAGGACTCGCCGGCGCTGGATCTCCTAGAGCCGTCGCCCGCGAGGACCAGGGGCGCGCTTCCCGGTTTCGCGCCGGTGCTGCTGCCGCCGCCGCACGACAACATGAGCGGTATCTTCGAGGTGCTGTCGGGGCGTTCCTGAGTGTGATACCCCCCGTACCTACCTATCGACCAGCCTAGTCACGGCCGGCTTCAGAAGAATGGGTTTTGCAGAGGTGCGGATTTGTACTAAGAAACGAAGACGGGCGACAGGGGCAAAGAAGAGAAGAGACGGTACCCTGTACAACACCCGTCCATGAGACGTATAGGGGAGGGGGGATATTTTAGGGCGCGTTTGGGTACATGCTTACGGCAGATAATTTTCTCACCATTCAAAGCCCAAAGACAGGGAAAGAAGATCTGGAGAACGGGGGCAGAAAACTAATCTTCCTTCCTTCCTACGCCCACCGTGGCCCTTTTTCCTTTTTTGCGAACCATAACATTCATGTACGTACCACCATACCAAGAGTTTCTTGCCACGGCCTTTTCCCCACGAGCCTCTTTTTTTTTTGTTTCTCCCCCTTTCAAAACCATAAGAGATACCAGGCGGGCGTTTCCGGAGTTTGGAAGAAAGAAGATAGTGCGCGCGTCCTTGGTGCCGAGATGTACATATATTCAATGAGATACTTACTTGCATTCGTACACTCGCTCAATCCCGCTGTGATCTTACTTACTCCATACGGCAGCAGGGAGACAGACAGGCGTCGTCGGTCGCTACGAGCTATGAGCGAGTGTCCATCTCCCTGCCCCCCGCCATCACGAGCGGGCCACTTTAACACCGTGATTCACCACCGAGATCCTCCTCATCCAAGGAAGAGCACTCGTCTCTAGGGATATTTAGTCATCAACGATTTCGTATTGTCCACAACACACGGCTATTCCACATCTGCAGGTCTATCCCGATTAGTACCTAGACCTTAGTTCCCAGTGGGTCGAGCGGACATTGCTTCCCCAAAGAGAGCAGTATGGCTTCGCTCCCCTCTCTAGAAACTCCTCAACGCCTTGCGCACCCTCTGCCCTATGCAACACAGGAAAGCTCACATATTTTGTTTCGGTGGTGCATACATGACGAAGCCTCCGACAAAGCAACCCTCCGCAAAACAGGGATGTCCCATGCGGATTCAGTACCCGTGGCAGTTCCCGATCACCGACTACTCACATGGAGGAGATTCCGGGCATGTCCCATGTGAGAGGGACAGGTGATATATCTTCGGATCTCGTAACTCGTAACTCGTATACGCGGTATGGTGCCACATACTCGCGATCCGTCTAAGATTATACCTCCTTACCCGATCCACTTAGAGAAGGAAGGCTGAGCCAATTTCTGAGAGTGGTCCTAATTCACGTCTCCCAGGATGGCTGGAGCCCACTCGGCGTTTAGTGTCGTCGATCGCCTCTGAACTGGCCTCTCAGCCAGTGCAAGGGCCCGCTGTGGCTATTCGAGCTTCTCTCGCGAGTACGGTCACTGTGCGTTGATCGACGGCTAGACGGGGACGGACTTCGAACCCTTGGCGATTGCGCTAAAGGACTGTCCATAGGCGGTGAGTTCGAGTCTCGCCTATGCGTCTGGCGGCGCTCGTGCGGATTGGCTAAGTCTCGGATCGAATCGAGACGAGCCTCTCCTCTATTACGTAGGTTCGATCTCCGTCTCTCCGCAGGTCCGGGCCTAGGGAAAGGAGAGAATCCAGAAGGGCCAGGCTGGGAGGCGGAAGAATCCCCACGGGGTTGACCGGCAGCCTCCCCGGTGATGGAGGCACGACAGATGGGGCAGGTGTTGTGTTGCTTCAACCATAAGACGACACAATCGTTGTGAAACCAGTGCTTACACGGCAGCACAGTGACCTCGTCTCCAACGGTCACTTCGTCAATGCAAATAGTGCATTCGCCCTTCAGTTCCGGCCCCAGCATCCCAGCATCTAGCTTTTTCTTTGGCAGCTTCGCGATCGCATCTTCCGAGGCAGGAGGTGGGGCATTAGACTGCGGGTTTGCTTCCATCAGGTTTGTGATAATATGGTCCAATGCCTCCTGAGAATAGACGGCATCTCCCTGGACCGCATGTGGGTTAAGGAAGCTGGCAAAGAGCTGGTGAAGGGCCATCGCGAAATCAGGATTGCGAGGCTCACGATCTACATCAGGGCTGTTCGTGTCATCCTCTCCGCGTGTACTTCTGGGTGGCATAGGCGGAGGACCACCAAAAATATTGCCGAAAATCCTACATCGATGGTTAGCCGGGTTGTACGTCAAGACCACTATCGGAGGTTTTTATAGGTGTGACAGGGCATCAAACCTTGTGAATTCCTCGTCACCAGCGGGCCCGGAGCCCGGTCCCCCTTGCCGGATCCTACCTCCCACAGGACCAGTAGTTATGGTGAAGCTGCTCATACCACCAGGGAAACCCGGACCAGATATTCTTCGATAGGTGACCTGGGGAGCGCCGCCGCCACCACCACCTTCGTGGAATAACGTATCAGGGCCTGACCGGCCAACGGATAAAGGTCCTCCGATATCTCCTAGCAACTCGGTAAACCTGCGGATGATAGCGTCGCCATCGTCCGGAGCCGCGCGCTCTGCGTTCCGGGGAGACGGGTGCTCTGGAATCCGGAATATACTACGATGACCAAAGAAACCGCCAGGCCCATGGACAAAATGGTCATCAATGTCGGGCTCATCGGGATCCGAATCCGTGTCGGCATAGGGGCGGCGGTGGGGGTGATGACGGTCGAGGTCAGAAAATACGTCCTGGTTCATCGGTCGGGGATCATTCTCAGGTTCAACCTTGGGTCTGGTCAGCACGAACTCGAAACAAGAAGAAGATAAAGATGCATATACGATCTCGGTTGCCTCGCCATGGCAGCGGGGGCAGGTCAGGGAATCTCCGTGCTCATCTCTGTACCACTCGTTTTCGCACTGGTGGCAAAAGACGACCTCACGACCGGAAGTGGCGTCAAGATGACGAGACTGGGACGAGTTGGACGCCATTTGGCCCTGCCTCTGTGAACTTTGATATGCGGCGAGGGCCGTAAGTCCAAGGCCTAAAACTAGGCCAGTTGCTCCTCGAAGCGCTCGGAAAGCCAGACTGACGACTTTACTTCGAAAATGGCAGAATCAACGACTTGTCCAAATGACCAATCTCTACGAAGTAGAGCGGCGGCTTAGGGCTAGGCAGAATAACCCGAGAGACTTTGCGCGGGGTAAGGCAAAACTACAACGCGCACCGAATGGTAGGAAATGCTCTCTCTGCAGTTTGGGGGTTGGCGGATAGCTCGGGTCGTATCAAAGAAAGAGCGTGCCAAAGAATGGTACGCAGAATATGTTGGGTGCCGTTTAGGGGGTCGGACAAGTATCCGATAAGGCTGGCTGGCGTCGTCGGAGATAGCGGATTCCGTTAAGCCTTTGCTACTAGGCGCAAGCAAGACGATGACAAAAGCCGGGAAGTCCTGTGTTACTCTGCGACTTTTTGCAGAATGCTAGGCAGACCCGGTCGCGATGAGGAAGTCTGTTTGGCTCGGCGGACGTCAGCAGCTGATCGGAGAGAGGAAGGTTATCTTATGCCGAGAGAGTATAGCAAGAATTGCATCTCAGGGATCGCGGCCCATATAGTGATTATAGGTAGCTAGGTATGCGGTGAATGTATAGGTATGTAGGGGTGCGGGAGCAGGTGTGCCCAGTAGATGTGTTATAGGGAGATGCGCTTATGTTATGTATTTGAATTTGGTTATATTAGGCTGGTGGCGCATTGAATCATGGAAAGCCAACACATATAATGGAAGCTGTAACAAACTTACATGTCTCGTAGTTGACGACTCAAAGCGAGGGAACTTTCAGAAAAATGAATCGACGAGGACGACCCGGTGGTGGCAATCGACCAGCTCAGTACTTATTCTTATTGTTTCGGCAGGTATTGGATGAGTAATTATGTGCATGCTGAGTTAGTAAGATATTTCCAGGGCTGGCAGCTGAAAAAACCGCCAACAGCATCAGAATTGATCAGTGAACCCGATCAGACTGGCCAGCAGGAATTCAGGAATACCGAATGGAATCGATATTGGAAGATGGTGGGGGAGGCATTCAATTTCCGATATGCGAAGCGATCCTGCCAGTAGCAGGTATGATGTCGTGGCAACGTAGGACCAGGCCCTGGTAGGCTGCAAGGGATGCATGTGCCCTTATCGCCTGTGAAGGATACGAAGGTATCCTTCGATGTACTCCCGGCTTACGCATGCAGGGTATTGGGACCTCAAGATTCACGACCCCGAGTCAAATGCAAATGCTTTTAGCGGAGGGCTTTATTATTCAACTATCCACTTCTAGAGTCATTCGCTACTATCGAGCACACCCGTAGGTCTAACAAAACTAGACATATAATGGCGCTATGGATTGGAAATGAAGAGACGGACATGTATACTGGTAGGTACATACGTACGATATAATCCTCAGTGAATCCCCGACCACATGTACACGGTCGTACCTTCGCCGGCTTTCGTCATGTTTCTACTACGTAGAGCTCGGCGGGGCAAATCGCAGGTTGGCCGGGTCAGCACAGCCACATTTTGATAGGGAATATCGTACCAAGATCTACCGGCGTAGCCTGTAGGCACCATGCGATGTCTTTACCTCGGAATGCAGCCTTTCCCTCTTGCCGCTCGTTCCAGCTCTATAACATCGAGGTAGCCGGAGCATACATCAGACCCTCGTTTAACTCAGCGATATGTAATTATGATGCAGTCTCCTCTCCCCATACCATACTGCGCTAAGATTGCGGAAGAAGCAGTTTCAAAATATACTTAATCTAGATTCGGTTCTGCATGGAGTCGAGCCATCGAGATCCTGGGTGGAGGCTCATTTTCATACTAGGATTTTAACCTTCTTTTGGTTATTGACTGGATAGTCTAGATATCTGCCTAGAAATACAATACAGCATGCTTTGCCTGCTAATACCGGGAGATGTTCACCTTGAGCCCACCTACCAAAGTAACGCCGTTGTTTGCGACCTAGGAAACAAGCTCGATAACACTGAACCTGCTTCTCCCATGGACCTCGCATATGAAACGAGGGCCTCCCTATTTATCTCATCCATGGAATGCCTCAGCCTCTACCGCTTTCTGCCGCGGAACAGTATGCCACCAATGACACCGGCTGCGACAGCAACACCGCTGATAATTGCGACGCCCATCAGCCCCTCTTTTGCCACCTTGTCGTCTATGAGCCTTCGCAGGTCCGCTGCCTGTAGGTTCGCCGGCTCCCTATCCAGCAGGAGGTCGTTGTACCGTCTCGCTTCGGCGTAGTTGCCGAGTTTGTAATTTCCGAGCGCCAGGTAGTACAGGCATTCGCGGCGACGTTCAGGCGATGCGCGGAAGATATCTGACAGCAGGCGGACACCCTCCTGTTGGTCGTTTCGGGAGTTCGATTTTACCAAGCCCTAGAGCGTTGTGAGAAAATGCTCGGTCGACAGCAATTGCGCAAAACCTCTCGGAAGGGATACCGTACCCATGCGTAGTTGAACTTCGTCTGTACTCCTACCATCTCGCCCTCCTTCTCATACTGCGCGCGCAGAACTTGGAGTTCTGAAGGTTTGAGCGGACTACCAAAGGGAATGTCAGCAGGGCTAGCCAAGTAGTCGACTTAGGATCTCTTGAGGGTACCATACGTTTCCGCATCGACGGCATCTGGAAGTGATCTAGTTAGCATCTTTCTCACATATCCACCGAGTTTCCGCCGCGAACAGACCCCGCCAGAAAGCCGCACTTACGAGGTAGCGCTGTCATTGTGAGTGGCGGCCAGATCGAGCACCAAGTAAGTATTCCGGTGTCGTCCTGTATGGAGGCTAAACAGCAATCGCGTTCAGGTCTAAGATGTATTTTAATAGAGCAGATCAGAGGTGTAACTCGCGAAGAATACAAAGAGTATCTCGATCAATAGGCAGATGTCGAAGTGTGGCGGTAGCTGCCAAAGTTGGAGTCAACCCAGAAGTGGTGCCACGGGTGGGTCCTGCCTGACCTTCTGCGTGGGCATTTCATTGTGGCTTTGGCTCGATGACGCAGCTCGAGATTCAACTCCGATAAGCTGATAATCTACATAATAGCCCACTGCCAACTGGCCAAGCCCCCGATTATCGTCCCGGTGATTTTGTTTTCTGCCGATTTCCAAGTTCGGATTAGGGCAGCGTACAAACACTCCATGCATTATAATTACGTACTGGTGGCATCGCGTTTTCGAATAGTATGCGAGACTTATCGCAATTAATTAATTGACAAGAAACAGCTACAAGCAACCGTACATAAAATACTGGAAATTGGAAGACTGGAAATATCACCACAATGCTTCTCGACGAGGACCCCGCAACGGTACGCACCATCAGGTCTTCCAGTCTACACTGTCAAACCACTAAACTTGGGATATAGCTCATCAACCACACGATCAACAATTTCAATATCGCCCCGGACAAGCTCGCTATCGCGCGCGTGCAGGACTCTCTTTCGACTCTTAAACAAGCGCGAGAGCTACGGATACGAGATGCCGAGTCGTCCCTAAAGAGTACGTGTCCCCTGAAGGGAGGAACCCCCTCATACCCACGGCGTAAAAGCAATGAACAGCATCCATCGTCCACTTTCGGCTAAGCAATAGAAACATCGTTGCTAACACAGCCGATACAAACAGAGCTCTCCCGGACGCTCAACACACTGCAGAGCCAGCATGAGGAGCTCGTGTCGGCGCACTCGTCGACGGAGCACGCCAGCGAGATCGCGCGGCTCGACACGCAGAAGTTCCGCGTGGCCAAGGCGGCGGCGGACCTAGAGATGGAGGCGGAGCGGCTGTCTCAGCGGCGGGCCGACCTCGCCGCGCGCCTGCAGGAGCTCGAGCTTCAGGGGGTCGAGGGGGGCGACCCCGACGGGGACACCGCCGCCCGCCGCGACCCCCTCGACGACGAGGTCCTGCTGCGCCTCAAGGTCTACCGCAGCCTCGGCATCGAGCTCGAGCGCAGCGATGGCGGCAGCAGTGATGGTGGGGTGGCCGATGGCGAGTTCACAAAGGCCGTCGTCCGCAACGATCGCAAGGGCGACGTCCACGTCGTCAACCTCGACAAGAAGTTCTCCCGCTTCTTCTATGCCAATTACTTCTGGCAGACGCTGTGAGAGGGGAGTGGGTAGATAAGAGATAGATAGGGGTATGCGTTCGTCGCCAGATCGATGTCATGAGGTTAATGAACGGCGTTGGGCGTTGCCAGGCGGCATATCAAGTGAATTTTGATATCAAGGTTTCTAGATCGGGGGCAAGCCACGGTGACTTCAGCGTCCAAATTGGAACTGGAATTGGATTCAATGAATTGGCATCATATTCACAATCGTGTCTGGTTAATACAAACAGACACTCGCATCATTGTTTATCGTATGATATACTAATTCATTCGCCTAAAAGGCTTCGTCTCATGACAGAGAAATTCCTTTCTTGCTTCAAAAACGCCTTACCTTTTGACCCCAAACCTTTGGTCCGACAAAATCATACATGAATAGTAGAACGCAGACCAGAAATGCACTTGACGGAGTATCCCACCACAGCTTTACTTTTGACCGTCCCCCGTTCATACTCCTTAAGCCGTGAGTTTTCGCGCATGTTTCTTGTCGGGAACCGGGAAATATTCGTCACCATCGATAAGGCTAAGTCCTCCGTAGTATCGGGTGCTGCTAGGCGTCCTCGGCCTCGAGCTGTTCGCCGACGCGGTCATCTTCAAATCCCCGGGACTCTCGGATGCCGCTCTTTTGCTCGCCTTGCTGTATAGAGCCCCTCCACTCGGTCCCGGCGGCACAGCTGCGCTGCCGTGTGACCGAAAATGATGCCGCCTGCTGGGAAGCTCCAGCCGCGAATTCAAGTTGTACCATTGCTCGTCGCCCGCTACGTCCCGGCCGATGTTTGCGGTGTCGATCCTCCAGCCACCAATTCCCTCGAAGTCCCGGTCGAAACCGATGCCCGGGGTCAGCGGGGCCCCGTTGAGGCCGGCGACGGGCGTCAGACTGCCGCTGCTCGCGCTGCCCCTTCTCTTCTGGCCATGTCGATGCTTTGTAGATGCGGGTGTCCCTGGCGAGAGGGAGTGAGGAGAAGCCGTCCCCCGGGAGGCGAATTGTTGGTTATTAGCGCCGTTCCCGAAAAGCACAAAACTTGCCGTCTCTAGTCCCACGTCGATATAAGCCATAGTAAAGCGGAGGTATAGCACGAAGAACGCCAGGGCGGTTGTGATACAGGCGAAGAAGCCCAGCGGAAGAGCGAACAGGAAGAGGAAGGGGATGATCAGAAGTTGAAGGGGGCTGATTCCGCCCATTGCAACGTTTATGAGGCGATTTATGTGTCGTACTGTCGTGCCACCTGGTGATTGAGAAACGGGGTTTCCCTAGCTCGAGGCTCTAATCGACGGGTTTCACATGTTGGAGCAATTGAGTGTCGAGATGTCTCAATTATTCAGTAACAATGGGAAATTCGAGGTGCGACAGATTGTCATCGAATGGCCGGGGCTACACAATAAGTACGGAGGGGGGGCCCGGAGTATCCCGTTGATGAGCTGAAGTTGGAGGGGGAAACTCGATGGTTTTCTACCTAGCCGTCAAGCTGGCCGACTGGGAGAACCTTACAACAGCAGCGAATATGATCCTGAATATGATATAACAGTGAGCAAAGTTTCACGGACTGCGCTGGCGCAAGTGTGAACGACGCTCCATGTTTGCATTGCTTGCATACAGCCGGGTATTTTCACATGTCAATCCTGCCGCATACCTATCACGAACTCAAGCATTCTCCACTATCTTAGGGATCAGCCCATAAACGCATGGTGTAGAGGTATACAGAGCTCCAGTCTGCAGCTACAGTGCAGCACTTTACAATACAGTAGAAACCTTGTTTTATTGTCTTTGCGTTGCGCAGAATTGGCCCTTGGGAGACTTTTCTTCCACCATATTCGTACGGCGGAAGAAACAGTTATAAGAAGTTTGTGAATAAGACTGAATTATAGGAGTCCTTATTAAATTTCGTCATCAAAACGCTGGACCGCGCGATAGAGGGTTAAAGTGACAAAGTACTGGGCGCCCGCTAAATAAGAAAACATACTAACAATAAAATGAAGCCTCAGAGCTTGTTTATTACAATCTCTACTCCGTACGAGCCCGTAAATAGTTATCCGTCCATAAATCGAAACCACTTGATAGGGTACTGTATGTAAGTATTGCAAATCATCGTCCCACTGTTTGCCATCTCGGGGCAAGTAGTCGAGCTTTTGCGGCGGTCCACCAAAGGACCGGCGAAAGCTACATCGCACTTCGACCCATTATTTCCACGGGCAACGGCTAAGGACTTATCATACAAAATATTCTTCAAACCGGGCGTGGCGCAGTTAGAACAGGTGCTGTAATCACACTCTAAAGCAACGAGTCTACTGTACAAATCGGGTCCACTTAGTTTCCGAACACCTTAAAATCTGACGAAAAATATTTGTAAAAAAACAACGCCTTAATAAAAATAGATATAAAAATAGAGAGATATATATTAATATT